>JAVQJG010102786.1:0-11969 GCA_036024015.1 Craterocephalus amniculus
GGTCCTTCAGTCGTTTTTTCAGCAAGTTAAATTCATATCTATCTATCTATCTATCTATCTATCTATCTATCTATCTATCTATCTATCTATCTATCTATCTATCGTTCTATCTATCGTTCTATCTATCGTTCTATCTATCTATCTATTCTCCATGCAGCCCTTGACTGAAGTCACATTAAAGCACAAAAATATAAAGTATATTGAAGACAAATAAATATGTCTCTAAATGAATATAAAGGAAGAAATTGACTTAAAGGAATAAAAAGTGTCAATCACTTCAGCCAGTTTATATATTGGATGTTCATCATGGCCGCGTATACTGTGCCATGAACATCGTATCCAACGATTCATGAACTCTTCTTCTGATGATGCATCAGTGTTGGAAGCTAGCTGTACTTTTGAGTTTAAACCAATACTTGTAATTAGTCTGTGTTACAATAAAATAAGTTAAAAAAGGTATCAAACCGAACCGTACATTTTGTATATTGTTGCACCCCTAATGTATATGTGCATATTTGTGATATTCTATAATGATTATAGCAGATTTACAGAGGCAGCAGTAACATAGTTTCAGTGAAAGCAGTAATAATCTGATCTGAAGGTAAAAAGAATAACAGGTAAGATGTGGTAGTTCTTCTTTGGGCTGAGTGCCCGCAGCGTTGGTGGGTGCAACTTTACATTTTTATGTAGGTCAAAGCGGAGGAAGGAAACCGAAACCGGGCCAAGGCAAGCTGGTTTGGGTAGTAGTGGAAAAAACATGGTGACCACAAGAACTAGAGTCGGTTAAACGGCATTCCTGTTCCTGTAAACGGCGCGCAGAAAAACCAGATTAGATTTAAAAGGTGGAAATGTTCAGTCAATATTACTATTTGGATAAATAGATAGCTGCTATGCTGTGTGTGTGTAGAATCACAGTTTGAGTTAGGTTTGCCAGTTTTTTTTATTCTTTATTGAAATCTACTGAATAATTTGTATAGTCTAATTTTCTTTGAAAAACTAATAAAAACCAAAAAAGAATAAATGAAGATTTTTCTTTATTATTTATAAACAACCCTGCAGTTTTAAGCAAAACTTTGTGTCACTAATCTAAATTTAGCATGATAATAACAGATATACTATTTTCTGTGATTTAAATCAGACAAAACTAAGATTACACTGGTTGCATTGATATTCCATTTGTAATGTGACTTTATGGAATAAATGGTTTATTCTGAGCCTGTTAAAAAGGAAAGACAACACGTTTAACTTCTAATATAAATAAATACACACACACATGCGCCCTGCAGCGTATTTCCACACGATTATTCATAAACTGCTTAAAAACATTAAACATTAATAAGACCACATTGTCTTGCAGATCAGCCTGCTTTATTTATTTTTATATATATTTTTGGGAAATACTTTAATTTTATAATTTAATGTTTCCTACTGTTTGCCTCTGGGGAGATTTGTGTTAATTGTGGGACATGTTTGGTGCGTTGTTATGATTTCTGCATGGTTTTCTGCTTTCTAAAATGAGACTTTTTATATTAAATGCTAATATCTACATATTTAATCACTGGACAACGCAACAGCCAATCAGAAGAAAGAATCCTCTTCCGGTGCTCCGATGCCACGCCCTCTGACGTCACCTCGGTCAGCTGATCGGACGGAGGTCACAATGCGTGGAAATGGCCCGCGGCTGCATTTGTTACCCCGAAAAGTGGCTTTTTTTGCGATGCGGGGAGGGAACGCGAGTCCCCAGCGCGTGCGTTTGATTGGAAACGGCTTTTATTAACGAGTCGGCTACAAAAATGAGCTAAATCCGCGCGCGCTGAACGCTGAGTTAGCTTAGAAGCTACAGTTAGTCCCGGGCTGTTCATGCAGTTGGAGGATAACTTGGACCTTTAGATGATCTGCTGCTCGGTTTAATCGCGGCTGAGATGGAAGAAAGTGATGGTGAAGATGTGTCAGAAACACCCGAGCTGCCCCTGGAGGTGAGTCCGTGTCTGTTTACAGGTAAAAGGAGCAACCAGCCGGCTAAAAATGACCACTTTAACATCCTAAATCACTCATGTACATGAAAAAGTGTTTCTTTTCTGCCACTTTATTTTTAGTAGTGGATTTTAGTTATAGTACACCGGAGAACATTGACATAAAATTAAAAATACAAGAGAATAAACAGGGCAGAGCATGTAAGGCGCAATGATCTGTGTCCAGTGATGAGACCGGAGCAGATTTAAGTCATTTAGTGAAACTAGTCCCTCATTTGATCACCTGTGATCCTCAAAAGGAAAGTCAACTTTTCCATTGCACAGATTTATTTAACTTTTTCCATCCACTGGTGAAGGTTTGGGGTTACAGCCCTAAACCACTTCCTCGTGTTTTTGTTTTTTTTTACAAGCCAAAATATAATGTGCATTTTCACCTGTGAAGCTAAGTTGCAGAAATGCATTCAGGTATATGTATGTATTCAGGATATTCTAATTTTCCTAGTAGTATCTGGGGCTTAACTTCAAAGATTAAATGTACACATATAGACAAATAGTCGAAAATCAATATATTTCTGCTTTTATTGGTTTATATTTTGCTCATCAGGATTTGCAGCTTCAGAAAATATCAAATTAAAAAAACTCAGAAAATGTACACATTTCTTAAAATCACTAAAAATTGGATTTTAAATTTAAAAGTAAAATCATGAATCTGTACTTGGTACATAAAATGTGTTGGTTTCACCTTTTACATTGAATTGCCTTGATAAAAACAACTTTTCCAGTATATTTTAATTACCCTGGTAGCACCATATATGCTGATGTACAGTATGTGTCTTCTCTATATCTATGCTGTTATTTCATATATTGGCCAATATATCAGATATCAGCTTTCTTATCGGTCTTGTGCTGGTAAAACCTTACAGTGAACATAATAATAATACTTCTCTTCTGCTCCTGCTGGGGACCAGGAAGCAGAAAGCTACACTACAGTAATTCTAACATGTCACACGGTTAATCGATTATCAATTAATCATCAATAAGAAATTATTCAATGAAAATAAATTAGTTTTTTCTTTTCTTTTTGGGCCTGTAATTCCTTGCCAGCCCACTTGAGGGCGCACTATATGTCAGAAGTCCTTGACAGAAGCTGTCCTCCGTTCATGGACATAATTTAATTTATTATATCATATTAAATTTATAATAATGATACTTATAACAAAGTAATGATGATAATTCTAATAATAATAGTAAAAAGATTAATGAAAATAATAACATCTTTGCTTTGATCCATGTGTGCATGTCTTTTATTTAGGACAATGATTAGCATTTTTGGTAGAAAGAAACCCGTTGATTCAGAGGGAAATTCAGCTTCTCAGAAAAACTGCTGCTTATCAATTAATCGAGCATCGATCGATAAGATGAAAAAACTATTAATTAATGAATTACTTGATCATCACACGGTAATAAATATAATTTAAAAACATCTTCATCTCCTGCAGATCATCGTCTACATCCTGAGCTTCCTTCACGCCTCAGACAGGAAGGAGGCGTCGCTCGTCTGCCGCAGCTGGTACCTCGCCAGCCAGGACCTCCGTTTCCAGGTAGCCGGGACGCCGCCTCCACGGCCCTGGGGGGGGGGGCGTGGTCATGTGACCTACCTGTCTCTGTGTGCAGAGAGATGTGACCTTCAGCTTCCCGGCCTCGGCCGCGGCCCTGCAGCTGGTGAGGGGTCTGGGCAGGAAGCGGCGCTGCAGCCTGAGGATCAGCCAGCTGGACGGCTTCAGCGTGTCCCGCTCGCTGCTGCTGGAGGTGCAGATCCTCCATCATCATCATCATCATCAGAGGCTCCAGCCATAACTGGACTTTATAAAAACATTAATAGATGTTAGGTGGACTCAGGACGAAGAAATTATATTATAATTATAAAGTTATGAAAGAAAACTGCCATGTGAGAGGGGTGCAAACTTATTATGCAGATCAGATTTTTCTTATTAAACAGACAAATTTTATTTAAAAAACTACTGGAAATGCAGCAAAAGATATTCACTAACAAACAAAAGACCATAAATATTCAAGAAAAAGTCCCATTTCTTTGCTATACAATGTTCAGGATAACACTTGCGGACATATCCTCCTTTCAGGATACGGCAGGATAAAAAAAGTTTACCAGCAACAACAAAAGACAAATGAGTTTTTTACGACATAAAGAAAAAGTAAAGTATCTAAATTATTGCTCATTGCTCTTACAGGGGAAACACACAGAACAGATTAATTTTCCTATTTTTTATTTCTTAAACCACAGACTGCTGGCTGATGTGGCTGCAGGCTCGTAGCTCCTGCGCTCTGATCTGAGTCATTTTAACTGTATTTGATATTTATTTTTTATGTGCAATGACTCTCCCAACATTTTCATACCTCAGAATAAACACTTTAAAAAGTTTTTAAAAGTATTTTCAGGACATTAATTCAGCAAAACTCATTTAAAAAAACGAAGCTGTGTTAAATCTTTGAAGATGAATCTATCTTTGTGGTATTTAGTGGGAACTGCTCCGACACACCTGACCCTAATGAGCCGCTGTGATTGGCTGTTGGACCCGTCTCATTAGAATCAGGTGTGACTACCTGCCTCCTCCTGTGCAGGTGGGGGCGTGCCTGGGCCCCCGGGTGGAGGCCCTGGCCCTGCCTGGTAGCAGCATCACGGAGGCGTCTCTGCTGGCGCTGCTGCCCCGCCTCACCTCGCTGCGCCGGCTGGACCTGCGAGGGCTGGACAGCCTCTTCATGTCCGGGGCCTTCCTGTCCCGAGACGAGCACCGCCAGCAGGTAACGGGGGGGGGGGGGTAATTAGTTAGATCATTTTCATTTATCTAACTTAATTTTATATTACCCCCCAGGATAACGTTTGGAGCAATGTAGAATTACTGCGAATAAAACTTCAGAGATTTCCTCTGTTTTAGTTTAAAATCAACATTTATGACAAAATGTTTCAGTGGAAACGAGAGGATCCGGACTTTTCTGTAAGAAATTAGTTCAATATAGTTCGGTTAATATGAAGGAAGTGGTCTGGACCAGGGGCCTCATGTACAAAGCGATCGTACGCACAAAAACGTTGTGTACGATCATTGTCACGGTGAAGTTGAGATGTATCAATACTGACGTGATTGTGGAAATGTGCTTCATAGCTGGCGTACGAACAAATCTGCACTCAGATGCTTTCAGGCGACGCCGGGAAACGGTTTTAATACATAAATGTGGAAACAAAACGTCCCCAGACTGAGAGCTGTCACCATCAGAGATGCACAAACAACCAACACTGATGAACAATCAACACACCTGCGTCTGCGACGTGCATAAAAGTGCAAAAGGGTGCAGAAAAATACAAACAGGCAGCTTGATCGGTGTTAGAGGAAACTGCAAATAATGCGATACGCAGTAAGCAGGATAACTGGCTCGTCAGCGGCTTTAGCTTCCCGAGGACGTTCCCTGTTTGTGCGCATGAGGCCGGGCTCAGAGCGCAGCACATGCGCTCCGTGCAGCAAACCACGCTGGGGTTCCTGACAGCAGGGACGTTCCAGAGGGATCTGCAGACCGATCAGTAGCGGTTGCGTCCTCTGACCGTCACTCTAACAAATTTTTAAATCTCGTCTTAAAACAAATTTTTATTCACTAGCTTTCGACTCCTCATGAGACTCGGTTTTAATGTACCATGGCTTTGTTTTATTTTAGTGTTTTAGTGTCTTTTAAATTTTGTTAAGTAATTTTTATACCATATTTACTTATCTTGTGTTTTGTTGTGTTCCTTATTGTGCTGTTTATTGTGCTGTTTATTTTGCTTACTTGTGTACAGCACTTTGTCTCAGCTATGGTTGTTTTTAAAGTGCTTTATAAATAAAGTTGAGTTGAGTTGAGTTGAGTTGAAATTCCTCAAAAAGGTTATGCAAAACATCTGCTGCGCGCACCAGATAAGACTTTGTTTGATTGCCTCCCTGTGAAATTAATAAGAATGGCCATTAACAATCTGGCATAAATAGGAAGTGGGATGATGTGTGGCTGTGAGGGGGATGCGTGGAGCAGCTGAACATTGATAAAACAGTGCAGCAGTGGGGCAGTGAGTGGAGAAGAAAACTGGAGGTTGTGACCTTGTGGAGACACTTCAGGGACACATACAAGCATAATGTGGATTTTTGATCAGACTTGAGAGAAAACTCAATGTCACTTAAGGCAGGGATCAACTAAAACATATTTTTCAAGTGGTCTTCTTTAGATTGCACTTTATCTAGGTTTTACCCTAAATAAATTATTATTTATATGTGACTCAGTGCATTACCGCAGCTATGTACATATGTATGCATGTCTGGCTCCGCATTTACACTGAACAGACAAACCACTGAGGAGTGAGTTATTAAGAAGACAGTGTAGGACATGAAAAAGGACTTTCCTGAGCACTTCTGCCCCCTAGTGGAGAACTGCAGTATCACTCTGCTGTACTGTGCAGGGCTGCATCAGAGCTATAGCAGAAAAGGGACTGCTGTGAGAATAGTCAGGGGGTTTCTGCTCATTGCACCACCACAGCCTCCTGAAGGGTGGCTTTGATCTTTGCATACATTTGAATTCCAAAGAGGCCAAAAATACCAAGGGGTGATAAAGCTTATTCATTCATAAATGCAGCAACTGGAATTAGATCTCAAATTACAGAGAAACTAGACATCATTTCATAATACTCTCCGCGCAAATTGTGTTTCATTTGGCAGATATTTCAAGCACTTGATGTCAGGCTTCACAGTAATGGTTAACTTGCCAACAGCAGTGATAATTCAGCGCTGTTTTGAATTTCAGAGATAAAGCAAAGCTGTGAGCAGCTTGTTAGCCACAGCTGTTTATTTAATCTTGTTAAAATCATTGCATACTTTAAATGCAAGATGGCTGATTATTCTGAATAAGAGATGAGATGGAAAGGATTATCACAGAATGAATGCTTGAAAAAAGATAATTGATCTGGTAGATGTGAGCAAGCATTGTGTGTAGTTTACAACTTTGGCCAGCAGATGGCATCAGCAGGTAGTTCAGTGTACTGTAGGGCAGTGGTGTGCAAGCACCCTGCTGTTGCTTGTCCTTTAGGTCAATGCCAACAGTGGGGCAACCGAAAAGGCTTGTTTTGTCATTTTGACCATGCATACCTCCAATTTCCTATTGACATGTCAAATCCAGGCATTTCCCCACAATTGACTGTAAGTTTGTATCAATATCTCCCAATTTTTCCCACTACCCTCCCACACACTTACCCACAAATGCTTCCCTGTCACAGTGTCTTTGGCATAGCAGCATAACAGTTAGATAGCTTGAGAAAGGAAGACAGAATGATTCAGATCATTAATACACAAGCTAAGGAGCATGAAGAAACTTGTCTGCGGGATCAATAAAAACATCAGGAAAAGGAACAGGAAGATTAGATATTGACTTAGGTAATGGGGTGAGGTGAGAAGAAATTGTATTTAGCCAACAGGTGTTTTCATGTGGCACTTCTTACAGTATATGGTCAGTGTGAATGGGAAAGAGGCCCATGTTTATAACGCAACTCCTAAAATACATAGATACAATGATTATGGAAAATGACAATGTAAAATGTACTGAAGTTCAATGAAGAGTCTATCACTATCAGGCATGATAGGAATATGCAAAGTCATAATTAAACTGGTCTGAAATGGTGAAACCTACCACCTTTTATTGTTCTTATGCACTTATTTAGCTATATCCTGGCCTGATAGAGAGGACCTATTTCTCCTGTTTGTTCATTGTGTATTTTTCTTCCATTACTGGGTTTTCTTTTTTGCACAAAGGCAGGCCTCTCCTTTTTACTGCAAATTAAATCTATCTCTGGGTATCAGTAAAGTAGCAATGATATTTTACCAGAATTTTGGATATAATTACAAATGGAAGTCAGATTTTTTTGTTTAACACGATAACAACAATAACTATAATAATAATAATTTCATTATATAAATGCAAACATATTTTATGAAATATCCTTTTCACTTAAATAAGTGTTTTAAAGTCTACATGTTGCAGTTGCTAGACACCATGCTTCCAATATCCCATCAAACAATAAACAGTTGGTGAGATTTATCAAGTGTACTCTTTTCCTAAAATTGTAATGAGATTCTGGAGTAAGAGCTGATCCCATAGCTACAGAATCTGAGTCAGGCATGTTGGAACAGGTATGCATTAAAAACCTGCAGCACAGCGGCCCTCGTAAAACTGAAATGAGTAGCCCTGCTCTGGAAAGAACAACACTCTCTCACAGAGCCAAGGCCACCACAAATGAGTAGAGAGGACGAAATTACCTTCTGTTAGTCCACATCACTGTGGGATCAGCTTGGGTGGGTCATAAGTGGCTGGGTGACCAAAACAACCACACTGGTTGACCTTCAACAACTTCTGGTCTAGAAAAGGGATGCCATCCAACAGCTGAATGTGACAGTGTTTGGATCTTCCACACATTACTGAGGTCCTGTAAAATAAAAAAAGAGGAAAAATAGTCGATGTGTTTGGTTTTTTCCTTCTTGCTGTGGCACACTGCGATCATGCAATCCACCAAGAAATTCAGGACAGGAATGAATTCCAGCAAGAGATTTTGGCACAATTCTTTTTAAAAGGTACTACCCACACATTTAGTAGCGTTGTTCATTTCACAGCAATGATCCTTTCAATTTATAATTACCTTGTTGGCTTTCCAATGGTATGCAACACCATTTGATATTACTAAAAGGGAAAATAAAACAAAAAATGTCCTTACTTTTTGTGCTAAGGATGTATCTTACATTTTGATTTTGGGATTCATATTGCCTTTGCCATTGTCGCATTACGCACCAATCAAGTTAACAAGAGCAATGCATCTCAGTGAATGATGTACTTTAATAGTCTTATTTATAAATATCTGGAGGAAACAATGTTCTCAAATCACAAAACAAGCCTGTGATATTTCAGTTTTCACAAAAAATGTAATTGAAATTTGATAAAAACTAATCACAAACTATGAATTATTCTAAACTCAGAAAAGTGTGAAACTATAACTGACAAACAAAATCCCAGACTTATAATAGGGTGATGGAGTACAAGTAAAATCTAATTTATTCTGCAATTCTGCATCCTTCTCCAAAATAAATTTGAACATACTCATTTTCTAACTTACAAATTAAACTATGCCCCTGTTACATTTGCAGCATTTTGTGCAGTTGCAGCAATCGCTTAGCATTAGCAACAGTTATCTTGTTGTTTCAGGGACGTTTGATGCTATCAGCTAACGGCTTACTTACTATTATCTTTATGCATGGTTTAGCCAAGAACTCTGCAAATAAGCTATTTAAGAATAGTCTGCTCTATTGTGCAGCTTCTTAATAATTACTCTGAATAAAAAGCTCAGTTCAGAGAAGTCCATTTAAGCACTTGCATCCTAACCGATTTGGGTTCTAAACTGAACAGGTGTGTCGCATTAGATAATTAGGCAAATGCATATTGAATAGAATAGAATAGAATAGAATAGAATAGAATAGAATAGAATAGAATAGAAAGATCTTTGCCAAAGTTCAATATTGTCTAAAGCTCAACAACACAAGCACTCACCTCCAAAATACAGTATTGCAAAGGTGCATAAAACCACAAATGTAAAGAAAATATTAATTTTTAATGCCTGAAAAGAAATGAAAAGTAAGAGTGCACCAATTCAGATCAACCTCTGAAGTGGTCACGTTGTTGAGTTTAGAATGACAACAGCATTTGGTGGGGAAGGCAATTTGAAAGGTCTTTTAGCTAGAGGAACTCGAAATTGCCATAGTAGAGATATATAACCTACTGTAATATCTGGCTATTTATGAATAATTTGTATTATTGATAACATTGAACTGAATTAATTTGGAAATTAGTTCAGGGGATATTCTTTATGCCATCTACAGCATAATAACCACAATTCCTGGTGCATGCTTGAAATAAACTGCACACTGATCCAAGTTATTAGAATCCAAGTTATTAGAGTCCAATGTCCTAAACACCAACGTCAACTGATTTCTCACAGGTCATATTTGCTGTTGTAAGAATCATTGTTGTCGGCTATTAGTGATTTATTAGTATACTACTTTTAGCAATAAATTTATGAAAATGATCCTATTAAAGATAGAAACCCCTCAACAGTGGGCTTATTGTTTGCTTATTAAAAAGTAAAACACATGAAAATGACTATGGCTCATGGGGAGACCAGGAAGAGTCCAATTACAATTGAATCACAAATATATAAGGTTATCTGTTAAGAAAGAAAGAGAGAGAGAGACGAGCTTAATCTGGGAATAAAAGGAATGTCAAACATTTGGAGAGAAGCAAAAGTGTAAGCAACCTGAAGCTAGTTGGACAAAAATGTAGCCTAATTTAGTCTTTCATCCTGTTAGAGCTGCTGGTTGTGCATACTTCAGTAACATTTTACATAAAGGCATTAAAAAAAGAAGTCACCTGGCATTATTTCTACCTGATACAACTATGACAACAATGGAGGACATCAGGAAGCGAATAAAAAAGTTTGGAAAAGTACACAGGTTTGGCCGCGTTTTTATGAAGAAGTCCCTCTTTTATCATCTAGTCATGTCACCCCTTGGCCAATCAGTGGCCTGCACATCTGACATGTGTCAATGTCACATTTTCAGCTCTTCTCTTGGGGCTGATAATGTGCTTGGAATGCCAACTGGGTAGAGGGTGTAAACATACCTGGTACCAGGCGGTTCTACATGATGGAAACCCCACAAAACCATGTTGAGGCAAGTCTGGATGAGCTGAATATGTACAGTATCAGGACAATAAAACCCTAGATTTCAAAATGGACATTTCCTCTGAATGATGTCAAAGATTATTACAACTGGAGCTGAATGTGAGTTTATACAATAGATCACAACTGATACACAATAAAGAATCTAAGCAAAATGAAGCCATTCCAGTCTAAATGTTGTCATCTAATGAGTTTTTTAAGGCCACAGCATCACCACTCATGCCAGTGCGCTTGCCTCCAGTCAGATGACGCCAGTTCAGAGCTTGTGCACGCGAGCACGTGCCTGTGTGTAAGCTGAAGTCAAAACGGAAGGAGGGGGTTGGGGGGGGTGCATGCGGCGTTGCATGTCACTGGGGCTCAAACATCAGAGCAGATAGATGAAGCTTTAAAGTGATTAAACGTTGAAGTGGGCTTTACGTCACTGCAAGGTGACTGGCCTGGATATGTGAATGGATTAAGGAAAGAAGAGCCAACGTGAATGACTGCATGAATGAAAAAAGAATGAATGAACTGACTCCTGGGCTTTTGCTCTTTCACCCTTTATTCACAGCCTGTAAAAGTTGAACCACCATTCCACCACAAGTAGCCTTTTTTTTTTAAATGAACACAATATATTCAGGAGAAATTTATGCAGTTTCATTGTAATCAAGCCTATTAACATTTTTATTCGGATTTTTTTCTTACAACTTTGAGGTTAGAACTTTGTGAATACTTAGACTGAGTTCAACAGAGGGACATTTGTAAATTAATACCGTTGAATTTAGTTATTTGTACAGGACTGTCTTGGTGTTACCATCTTTTGACTGTTCTTGTAGTTTTAACCACCTATCTTAGCAAATGAAGACAGCCATGTTCATGGACTGGTAAACCATCAGAAAGAAGGAAAGTTATGTTTTAGTTATAGAAATTAATTCTGCATTTTAGATTTTAATTTCCACTGAATGATTTTCAATATAAAATGAATACCCTGTTTATGATTATGTTAAATGTTTATTTAGGTGTTTTTAATCTTCTAAACAACAGTCCCAACATCACATGTGTATGAGAACACTCTGCTATGAGGGGCCGTGTGGGACATTATTCAGAATTACCCTGTCATTGCCGCATGTGAAACTTAAGTCATTCACACACTATACTAAAACCTCTCATAAACCATAGTAAAATCATTCACACATTAATGTGAAACCTCTCAC
>JAVQJG010102879.1:0-16650 GCA_036024015.1 Craterocephalus amniculus
CACAGGTCCTTTATGTCTCTCCATTTTGGGGTCTTCGGGCCGCCCTTTGTCCGGCTCCCTGCCGAAGCAGGGAGCACGCAAACCCCTCCACCACGATAAGGTGGCGGCCCAGGGAGGGGGATTTTTGGAGAGTGCGAGAATATTTGTCATGATGTATTAAAGCAGGAGCTGTGTGTGTGTGTGTGTGTGTGTGTGTGTGTGTGTGTGTGTGTGTGTGTGTGTGTGTGTGCGTGTGTGTGTGTGTGTGTGTAATGGACTGTATATCAGTTTTCTAGACATGTTGACCACCTAAAGCTCTTAAATCCTTTGTCATCCTTCTCTACTATTTGGTAGAGCAAAAAATTTCAGTGTAAAGAACTTAGTAAAGAACTGATAGAATAAACCTGCCTGTACCATCTCTACCAATTTTTTTTGGTATGTAATCCCAAAAGAAAGTGTTTTTTATCCCATTGCTGGTTCAAATTTTGACCATTTCACAACTTAATAATTAACTTTCATCTCAACTATTTGCTAAAAAAAAAACTTAATATGTATTTTTCTTGTTCAAAAGAAAAGAGAAAATGCAAAAAGAAACATTTCTCTTTTGCTTTTATCTTACTGTTAAAGTTAAAGGGTTAATAATACATCTCATATTTTGTCATTCACACTCACTCTAACAGCACTTCTATTGTTGCATACTAAGGGATTTATCTTTATCACTCGCATTCATAACTAACGGACACATTGAAAAGCAAAACAGGATTCAATGTCTTGCCCAAAGACACCTTGGCACTTAGTCATGGGTTACCCGGAACAATCGACAGACTTTCCATTTGACATATGAATGCTCTTTATATGTCAAGCTGCCACACACACACATGCACATCTGAATTTTGTGTGAAATTATTGCAAGCCTTGTCATCATAACCACCAGGCGGAAAGAAATCCTGTTTTTGCATCACTGACTTCTTGCTTTTCTCAGCCTTTGAGCTACTGGTTAAATTTTAAAGAGTAATGACACCTGTGGAAGACATTTGTGACGTAACTGTCCCAAATTAATGATGAGGATAAAGGCTGTTTAATACCTTCATGGAGGCATCTTCATGCGAGACTCCCATTCTGTGGAAATGCCCATTTTTCCATTTGTGGACATGAACAGATAGCTGTCACCCAAATCCTGAAAAAGAAGCTGACAACCCTCTTCAAAATAAAGAGGGAAGCATATCAAAAACCATAAATGGCAAAGTAGCGAGAGTGAAAAGATTCTAAGAACAGCTACACCAGTCTCTCTTCATTATTTAATACTTAGCTTCACTCCACCATACAGCGCTTCTTTCTTCACAGTTTCAAAAGCAGAGCAAAGTTAAAGTATCAACAACAACACCAACACGACTGCGATTATCTCACAGCTCATGCATAACTAGACTAAGGGCTTTACAGGGGCACAGGCTCTGTTTATGATGCTTTGTTTATGAAATGGCAAACATTATGTTTGCTGAGTCTACTGTAACTGCTGCCTCCAAATAAATGTTGCTGAAACACAAATTTTTTTTAAATGAATCACGGATAATTATACTTAAGGAGTTCTTTTTTAAGAGACATAAAAAAGCAGAATGTATAACCTAAGGAGATGTACATACTTCCAATTCAGTATCAGGTAAATGTCAGACCCCCTTCTCCCCTCCAGCTATTCCAAGTGCTTCATGTCTCCCCCATGCACAGACCCACACATACTATTTAATGTAAACCACTGTAAAACAGAGGGACAGGATTTGGTATTGAGAAGTTTTTGAAGTCTGTTTTTCTCCTGGTTTTTTTTTTTTCAGATACAGCAATGGCACAATCCTGAGATTAGAAGGAATCTATTGATAATATTTTGTCATATATGATCACTTGGAAAGAGCATAAATATTGATACAAAGTTTAACTGCTTATCTTTAGATCCGTAAAATCAAACAAATGGTGGAAATAACTTTGAATTTGATTGTAAGCTGTGGTGTCCCTAAATTTTTCCTCATGTGTTCCCTCACTCAGAGACAGTTCAGGAGTACCTCTCACCTATTTTCCTCAAAGAAAAGAAGAAGTCGCTCCTCTCACTTCATTTTATCTACCTCTCCACATGTTTTCTTGGGAGCCTGATTTTCTTGTCATAAAGAAAGACATGACTCTCCTACTTCCTCTGGCTGTCGGATCAATGGGTAAATAGGCTACGTATCTCAGTTCAAACAGGGGGGGACAACACCAGTGGTTCCCAGTCCCAAAGGGCACAGGGGATCCCTAAGGCTTTGAACATTCAGACCCATTGTGATTTATGTCCACATATTGTCATTATTTTAAGAAATAAAAGATGTACAGCTATACGTTGTTGATTTAACTTTGGCTTTATGGACACAATAGTATGCAAGGAAATACAAGTCAAAGCACAAACTGAGGAAACGTTTTTAATATGTTTTATTTCATCCAAACTTCTTGTTATATGTGGTTGAAAAGAATAGATGAACACAAAATTAATAGGACCCTCTGAGTTGCTTTCTACAAACCAAACAGAGGCCAGAGTCTTGTCTGTGGGGCGTCCATGCCTTCATTTTCACTTCTCCTTGATTATAGAGGGTCACTTCCTTCATGAAAAAAGGTCAGCCTCTTTCTTCATCCATCACTGTCTTCTTCAACATCCTCTCATCCCTCCGAAATTTCCATTCCTTTGCACCCCCTACCATCCCCCACTTTGTCTCGTTTGCAGTAGAATATGGCTTGAGAGGAACGGATGTCATTGTTATCAGCATGCAACAGACGACAGCTTTGAGGGAGACCGTGACTTTCAGCTGCTGCCCCTGTAGCTAATTACCCACCCTCTGATTCGGATGGACCCCAACTGCCAGCCTACAAAACAAGTTATGGGTGGCCATCTTGCAAGTTGGAGCACATGGCAATGTTAACTTCCAGTTGGTCGGTGGTAATGCTGACAAGCTCATTAGTCATAGTTCACAGAAGATGCACTCATTTAGACCACACTGCCAAAAGCCCACTTACAATTCTTTTATCAGATTTTGAAACTAATGTACACAATAATAATAAGTGCTATACCTGGAGTAGATTTGGAACAAAAATACATTGTTAATAATGGAATATGTGATTTCACTATGAATGCACTTCCAAAAAAAAGGTCAGCGGTTCTACTTAACATACTGTAAAAAGGAAATCCATTTATACATTCATTTTAAACAATCCACCCCAACCACTAGAAAGGCACAAAGTGAAATTATTTACTGAGTAGATACACTAATATGACTGGGGGATATTGTATATCAGTAACTTTCATTCTACAAGATGTGATTTCCCTCTGACCAAGGAAGCTTTGTTTAATTTGGTCAGGGGATGGAGTACCAACAACAAAATCATAATATGGTTTTACGGTGGCCTTTCTGTGTAGAGTTTGCATGTGTGTTCTCTCCTGGTACTCCTCCCATAGTCCATGCATGATAGGTAAATTGATCATTCTAACTCTTCTCCCTATTGAGTGTGAGCTGTCTCTGGGTTGGCCCTGCGATGGATTTGCAAACTGTCCAGGGTGTGCTCTGCCTCTCGCCTGCTAATTGCTGGGATGACTCCAGATTCCCCGCAACTCTGAATTGGATTAAGTGGTACAGAAAATGAATGAATGCATTAGGGTCAGTGGGAGGAGCAGTGCTGCAGAAACAGACCATGTTGAGACATTTAGACAGTGTTATCATTTCTTCTTAGCAAAAAGAGTGAATCATAGAGTAATTCTCTCATTGTGGACTTTTTGTACTTCCTTCCAAATTAAAGTATCACACAAGCATCACAAATAACAACACCCACAAATGAAAAGCTCCAGGCACTTTTTATTTTAATGAACAACCCCTAAAATGATCACAGCTTACATTTAGCATTAACAGATATAGAAATGTAATCCCACGAGTGAACCTTTATCAATCCACAGCTTGAAACATTCAGTAAACAGATGCACATAACCCTGATCTTTAAATCACTCAGACAACTGCAGCTAATCCAGTAGGCTGCTGCTTGTATTTTCAAAGACCAAAAAAGGGACTTTATCACTCCGGTTCTCAGATCTTTACAATAGCTTCCTGTTTACCAAAAAATTTAATTTAAAATTTCAAAATCCAAAAATTCCAAAATATCTGATCTGCTGATGCCATATGACCCACTGAAACTTATTATTATTTAGGTCAAGTTTGCTTCTCATCCCAGTTTAAAACCTGAATAAGGAGAATTTCTATTTAGTTTTTATGCTTGTACATGGTATTGGATGTTGATGATGACAGTGGTGGGAGTGATGGTGAAGCTTTAATTTACTAAATTAAATCTTTATTTAACTAGTTTAAAATTCCATTTAGTGGACACCAGCACAGATGATGAAAAAACTCATGCAACCCTCAATACATGGGGCTGGGGTGGGGGGTTGATACAATAACAAAACGCTTGGAAAGATGTTCATGATTAGGCAAAAAGCCTAGGTACTTGTGGTTTGGAGACCAGCTATTAAACAGCTTTGGGCAATTGTTATTAGCTGAGTAGTTTGGCTGCATTTTTCAGTGCTTGTGAGACTGAGCTATGTCAAAATCAGCCTGTTCAACCTCTGTAGTAAACACTAGATTACCACATCATCAACATAAAATTGTTCACATTGGTTATTATCACATAAAATAATACAAAATAGAAAAGGTCCTTCCGGATTCTGATCAGCCAGTTCACCCATAGGAATCCGGAAGTTACAGAAGTTAATCCCATTGGCAGAGAAAGGGAGCGTTCTTAGACAGATTAAAATAGTATCAGGTATAGCTCCTTTAAATATCAGACACATTGAAATTCCAGTCAATGTCAGACTTAACAGAAGTAAAATTGAATGTATTGATCAGTGATGGATGTTCCTCAACCTGACGTCAGCTTGCATCTGTTGCTGGCTCGACTCAACCGAAGCATCCTAGTACTGAACAGCTCACTAAGATGCCCCTGGGACCCACCAGTTAAGGTGGCGAGAGAAATGATAATGGCTAAGCTGTCATCCATGTTCAAGGACAGTCCACCCTGCCTACACCCCTTCAACACAATGATGTTTTATATTAGACAATGCAAGTTTATTTGTATAGCGCACTTCATCCTACCTGACAATTAAAGGTGCATTACAAGCAAACATTAGAAACATTACAGCAGGATGCAGAAAGCATTACGAAGTATTAGAAATGGAAGTAAAATCACTAATAAGAGAAAGAAAGAAAGAAAGAAAGAAAGAAAGAAAGAAAGAAAGAAAGAAAGAAAGAAAGAAAGAAAGAAAGAAAGAAAAAGTCCAACAGTTGAGACAATTCAACATTTTTATGGATTTACATTTATTTGGAGCACAGAATGTAAATTTAGTTCAGACTACCTCCATCCACATGATGCTTCTCACCAGAAATCCTATAATAATGTCACGTCACAAAAAGGTCACACCTTTCAGGATAAGAACGACGGTCATCCCGGGTGGCCCTGGGGCCTCCGTTCCTCTCCCGGTGGTCTCCGTTCCTCTCCCGGTGGTCCCCGCTCCTCTCCCGGTGTCCCCGGTTTGAACGAGGCGGCTGGCTCATACCTGCTAACCGAGAGTGACACAGAAACGACCTTTGAACAACACGAAACTAAAGCGGCGGACTAGAAAAATTACCTTAATGAGTTTTTCCCCCTATTTTATTGATAATATTTCACTTTTTATTAAATAAAAAATAAATGCAAATGTGTCCGTTTACGTTGACGTACAGAAATAAGCTGTTTACGCAGCTTACGTCAGAACGCAGAAAACGTATAAAACCTAAACTACACTTCACACATTGTTACGACTTAAAATATACGCTGAAGATCATTGCAGTCACACATAATCTTGTTCTAATAAAGCAACTTTCTAAATTTGGCGTTAAACTACAAAATCCTCATAAAACCATCGAGAAACAAGTTCTAGCCTCCCAAATAAACAGCACATTTTAGGTATGTTTTGCGATGTTAGCTAAAGCACCACATTCCCCAGCGTTGTCAAAGGTAAACTTACTGTGAGGTCGATGCAATAAGTCTAAAGTCACACAACAATCGTCATTTCTCAATCCTTGAATCGCCCTGCTATGTGTTTTCAGGTAGAACAGCTACACCCTACAGTACCTAGAAGAGGTGGAGTTTGGTGTAAGCGGAAGAGGAGGCTTCAGCTTGTAGCCTACAGGTGAGCAGCCTGTTGTCACTGCTGCAGCTGCGGCGCAGAGGTTTCTGGATGGAGATCAAGTCGTCATTACCAGCTTGAGTGAAACAGCCGCTTTGTGTGATGTCAGTCCCAGCTGTGAGGCAGCCAAAGAGGCCTCTGTTTTACTCGCTTTTTAGGGGGCGTTGCCCTTTCAACATGAGCAGCAGTGTCTCAGAGGCATCTTATTTATGCGCTTCTCTCCCTGAAGAGGCTTTTTGTCCTTCTCCCACTTGTTGAAGCCTACGCTGAGTAGGATGCTTACGCTGTTTGTGTTGACGCGTTTACTATGTCAGAAACATGGGGACAACAGCATTTTAAACAGTACAACGTGACATGAAATTGTCCTTTTTGGGCCATTGATAAAGCATTTTATAAAATCAGATCTGCAGCTTCTGTAGTGTGCAGTGTTGATGATTCTCAGTCATCTTGAAGGACTTTCCTTTTTTTTATGTCAGCATTTTATTTTGTTCTCCAGATGATTATAATGTTAAAGTCCAGCTCTGGATAGCATCCATCAGATTTATTGCCACTGATTCTCAGTCGAGTTCTTGTATCCTGCTACATCCCTTCTATTGGGGCATTTCTGATGAGGCCTTGGCCAGCGGTAGATGGATCAACTGAAGGCCCAGTTTCTTCAGGACATCACTTTCAGACCCTGTTCTCAGTCTTGACTGGACTGAGAAAATGTTTTTATTAAGAACACAAAAAGTACTGAAAATGTCCAGAAAATGTAAATACAAACTAAAGACTTTTACACATGCACCACCAAAAAAGAAGATATTTTAAATTACATGGGTGAACATTTTTCACAGTAGTAAATGCCCCCCCCCCCCCTTTTTCTTCTTAAATAATTGATAATTACATGTTTTGTGTTTTGGCCTAAGGTTCAAAAGACAACTACACATTGAAAACACAACAGAAAAAGGTCAACAAAACACCACAAAAACCCAAATCATTTGTAGAAAATACCCACAAAAATACAGCAAAGCAAAAAATGTGTCTGAGAAAAAACAAACAAAAAATAATAACCCATCTATTTGTTAGCACGACAGAGTATTAAACTAAGCTGACTTCAGATAATAAAACAACAGATTTGAGTAATCTTGTCATGTCCAGAAGAAAAAAATCATACATTTTGGAAAATAAACCAAACAGACACAATGTCTCAGAAGAGCAATTTTTTTGTTAAGAGCAACTTTTAACTATTTAGAAAAGGAATCAATAAATAAAACATGAAACTTAAAAAAAAAACTTTTTAAATTAAAAATGCATTTCAGTTACACTTATTTGTTTTAGTTTAATCTCCGGGTCAGAGTATTTTTCATTAATTATCTATCATGGGGAATTCTTTTTAAAACTAGTGAGAACACACAATTTCAGTCAATAAATTAAGTTTGTTAAACAGACTGGGCATTTTTACTGGAAATGCGTATTGACTGCACTGTTCTTTTTGATTTCATTAAAACTACATATTGTATTGCACATTCTGTCCAGCAGGTGGCAGCACGTGACACATGAGGAAGTTGCAGCAGTGAAAGTCTTCCGGGTCGCGGCCCTTTTTCTGTAAACAAAAGTATGAGGACACAAACGGGGTTAAGTAACGTCCTGTAACTACAGAAACAGGACAAAACTTCCTTTTTGTTCCGTGACTAACGCGGGGCAGATTTACTCCCCGCCACCATGTTGTTCCTCCGGACCCCGGCGGCTCTGAGCTGCAGAGCTCTGACCGCTCTACGCTATCGGTCTCCCGGCTACACCGCCTCCAGAAGCACCGCTACATACGTCCAGGGCCAGAGTCCAGAACCTCGCATCCGGGAGTACTTCTACTACATTGACCATCAAGGACAGGTGGGAATATAAACACATTAACATGATGTGGTTGTTTCTGTTCGCTCAACTCTGACTTCTTTTGCAGCTTTTCCTCGATGACACTAAAATGAAAAACTTTGTCACCTGCTTCAAAGGTAAGGGCTTATATTCTATTATTCATTTTTCTAATACTATTTGTTAACATATAGCAGTGACATAGATTGAAATAACTAGATTATCGTGCTTCTTATATAAATCAATGTTTATGTTTAAGGATGGCATGTTATGTTGCCAGCCTTTAGTGTCATGATGGGGGCTTTGTTTTAACTGGTTTGTATCACTATGGAAACAGATGCTGAACATAGAACCTGCTCTGGATGAGAGTATCCACCCAGAAATGCATCATCTTTCTTTATTTTCAGTTTGCAGACACTCGGTTCCTCTGCTTGCATCCCTCTTTTAGAGATGCAAGCAGAGGAGATGACAGGCTTTGAGCAAAATAAGGCATCTTTACTTCAGAGCATTATTTTGAACCAGCACCAGTGATAAACTGTAACACAGCTTTATTATTTTCCTTATCTGAGCATTAAGAATGCTTGTATTCAGTTTATGCATAAATTGCTCTTTAGTTGTGACTATAAAATACTAAAAAAGATGCACTGGTGTATCCTTGCTTATGGCTCCTCCAACAAGCCTCTTCTCTCCTCAGACGTCTTCCATCCATCCCATTTAAGGATATGTGAATTAGCCTTCACAATATTTGGCTGTGATCATGTCCTGGTTGCATGCAGGATGATGTGGAGGGTTGGATTATATGTCAGGGGAATATAACCACTGGGAAGACATTGATTTATGTTGAATAACTAACAAACTTACAAAACCTAACTTACAAAATAATAACAACAAAATTAGTTTGCAACTTCCCTCCCTTTAGTGCAATGAGTTAAATACTAAAAACATCCTAAGAAAAACAATGGAAACATTCCACTTTCATCCTGCAGACATTTCTCTGGACCAGTTTAAACATATTGCAATGTTCAACATTTCGGCCCAATCTTCCCCCAGGTTTTTTTCTTTTTTTGGGATCAAAGGTTGGTGATCATATAGATCTTGAAATGAGATATGGAGGGCTAGATGAGCACTATCTCTTCATTTCCAAATGAAAAGGTCAAAAATGGAGGGTGTTGGCTGAGTGGAAAAACCTGGATTGCATAGACTTTTCCATGTATTCCTCTTATAGTTGGTCTATATTTCAGTTTCGATAATAATAATTATAATGATACAATTTATTTGTAAGGCACTTCACATTAGTAAAATCAGAAGTGCTACAGAGGAAGATGAAAGCAGATAAAAGTACAGAGTGCCAGTTTTGACTGAAGCTGTCCTGTCAGATCTAAGCAGCACATCTCATGGTGCTACCTAACGTCTCTGCCACTGGTTTCTTTTTTCCAGACAAACTGTTCCTGGTCTTCTTCTTCAGCCGTCTGCGATCAAATCAGAGTGGGCGCTACGAGGAGGACTTCCCCTTCCTGTCCCTGTGCGGCAGGGAGAGGAACTTCCTGCGCTGCGATGACCGACCTGTGGTCTTCACCCACCTGCTGCAGAGCGCGGCGGCGGACCGGGAGCTGCTGTCGTACTGCGGCGGTGCAGAGAAGCTCGCCGTCTCCTTCCGCCCGGAGGCGCTCTACATGCATCCCGTCAGCGGGCGGGTCTACCATCCCTGCCCGGAGCGCCCGGGCGGCGTCGGCCTGGTCAGGTCCGCTTTGGCCATCGAGCTCAGCCCCTTCTTCGTTTACCCACCGGAGAGCACCCAATCAGGACAGCCCACACACTTTGTCTGGGGAGGACAGAAGCACATGCTAACCAATGAGCTCGCAGGATGTTTCCCTACCGCAGAGGAGGGTGGCGAGCAGCAGGGAGAGCTCGGATGATGATCAGAACTGCTCGTAGATCTACGCTAAATCTCACAGAACGCCAACAGATTCCTGTTACTGATGTGGGCTGATGTGTAGCTTCATAATTCAGTCCCAGGCCAGTACAACGTCCCAGTTCAACCATCTCACTCGGTACTAACTTTGTCTCTTCCACGACATACATCAGTCTCCGCTTCCTCATTCTAGCCTGGAATGTTTTTCAATGAAAAGTTTAATTTAAATCACATGACAAGCTCCAAACAGCAAAATCTACTCAGAATGACAAAAGCTAACTATTTTACTTCTCCTGTGATCCTTTCTTTCCAAGCATGTCGTATATATTTTTATCTCAGAACATAAATGAGGCGGATAAAAAAAGGACCAAACAAATAAATGATCTGGAAAGGTCAACACCTGAGATAGGACTCTTGATTCTGTGATAAAGAGTCGAGTGAAATGCAAAGGAAAGGAAAATGCTGTTGGTCGATAAATGACCCAGAAAAATCTAAATGGGCATCACTTCTCCCTCAGGAAAAACACAGAAAAAGAATCAGTGTATTTATACTGTATATTTTGGGGACAAAAACAAGTAAAATGTTACTACTGACGTCTCAGAGAGGATGTGGTGTCCATGTAGTGACTAAAATTGATGCTAAGTGAGATCCACGGCTGCTATCCTGTGTTTTCACTAAGAAATAAATATTTCCTGTATATTAGCCCATTTTCAGTCATTTTCTTTCCTGCTCAGAAATCATGAATCTATGACCTTGAACACACTTTCCCACCAAATCTAATAAGCAAGCGTGTCCAAGCTTTTGGCTGGTAGTTAATACGTCAATCATCTTAGCAAATTTCTACCAAACTGTAAAGTATATGTGCTAATTTTCAAACAAATATTTCCATAAAGAACAACAGCTGTCTGGTGGAGTTTGGTATTTCCCATCAACACACTGTATTTAGAGTTTTATACTTTTTTCCTTTTTAAATATGCCATTTACTCTAGTTTTTTTGCTTTAAACATGTCTTTTTCCCTTAGAAAAAAGATCAGTTTTTACAAAACAACTTGATTTTGGAACATTTCTACTCAACCGGAGTCTGGCGATAGTTTTCTTGCTCCGTCCTCATTCTTCTCAGCAGGTCACTGTGATGCGTGTTCAGGCTCCCTCACACTCTCCAGTTGTCTGCTTTTTATTTTTGGTGTTAAAGTGAAATCTTCCAGCAGGATCCGCTCCATACCGATGAGCTGGATGTGAACTGTGTCACACACATCTGGCACCAGTCCTCTGCTATTTGAATATCATCTGCTTCACATTTTTCCTTCTTACAACTCGTAGATTCTCTCAAAAACAATACAAAATAAACAATCCTAGATCTTTCTCTCAATATACCTTTACATTAATTCGTCTTCCCTAAAGGTTTGATCTGATTCCAAAATTTATGTTTTAGACCCCTTGATGAGGTGCAAGAAAATCTGGCAGCCTGGAAGAGAAATGTAGAGAAATAGTTTCTGTGCAGATTGTATCCTCATACTTTGGTTATTGTGTGAAAAAGAATTTCAAATGTCTAAAATTTTGCCCCAAAATAAGTAAATATGTTTATTTGCCCCTTTTAGTAACCTGCTGGGGTTGTATTAAAACGAGGGGTAGCCTATCTTGCCTCTGGACAGCTAAACATGTGGACACATCTGTCCCTGACACACCTGGCAGCACTTTGAATCCTAAAAAAACAAGAGGGAATCATATTGCAGAGGATTTTTATCACATATCAATCAACAGAAACATAATCCTTATGGGTTATTTATTCCTTGTCGTCATGGTGACTATCAGCCTCCTCCCACAATGTTAAACTGAGTTTATACGTACGCGTCGTCCGCGTCAGGGTGGGTATGCTTGGTTTATATGGTTTTTACCACTCAAGTATAGGCTAAACCAAGCTGAAAGACAAATTCCTTAACTTTTGTGCTTCATTTATAAGATAGGTTTATCTGTTAAAATAAGGGAGGACTGTAAAAGTTAATGTTGTTTCTCAGACATCATGGTCATCAATTCAAAATTTGGCAAGCTGGACAAAAAAGTTGCCTCAATTCAAGCTCTGATCACTTTTAATGAAGGGAAATAACATGTTATTAAGTGCCACATCAGCAAATATAACGTACAGGCCTATATAAAAAGCCTGTTAAAAAATAAAGAAGATCCACCTAATTGCCTTTAATTTTAAAAATGTTTTAGCTATTTCGTGGGTATGCAATATTTTTTTTACCATGTCACCAGAGGGGGCTGCGTACAATGATATGGACGTATTCATATCCATATTTACAGGAAATAGAAATCTGCAGCAAATCGGTGTGTGTGAGGTGTGTGGCACAGAAGCCGCTCCGCTTCGTCTCCACCTCTGCACATTGTAGGTGAGGGACTCAGCGGGTCTTTCTGGAACTGCAAGTCCCAGAGATCCCAGCAGCATCAGCGATCCTGGAAGCGCCGCTTCAAGAAGATGGCAGCGCCGTCCACAGACACATGCGGGCTCCTGGAGCGGTCCATCCGGGACCGGGTCCCCCCGCTGCTCACCGACCTCTACCAATTCACCATGGCCTACGCGTACTGGCAGGCGGGCCGGCACCAGGAGCCCGCCGTGTTCGAGCTTTTCTTCAGGGACAACCCGTTCGGCGGCGGCTTCTCGCTCTTCGTGGGTCTGCAGGACTGCCTGCTCTTCCTGCGCAGCTTTCGCTTCATGGACCAAGGTGAGCGGATCGAGTGTGTTTACATTTATTGGAGGCACATCTGGGTAAAAACCCGGGGATCAGGAGTTTTTCCTCGTACCTGTGCTGCGCGCACCGAGCCGGGTTGCGCAACCCTTCACCGTGAGACCCCGCGGGTCTGTCATTGAGAAAACGTGACAGCCGCTGTTGGCGAGCGCGCAGTTTCTGCAAACTTCGACCTTTAACTTTGCACTTGAGCGCCAGCGCTAATCTGGAAATGACTGTGCACTTTAAAGATCGAGAGGCCCACTTTAAGTAGCGGCGCGAGGCATGCCAAGAAAGTTGAGGACAATGAAACTTTATCCTGCTAGCAGGTTGTCTGCTTTTCATGTAAGACCTTAGTTTTACGGACGGAGAAAGTAAACGTGCCCCGGAACACGTAAGGCTGCTTCCAGACTCTGCCTGTTTAAAAATACTAAAATCCTCTGCTTACGGGATTATTATTAATGATACAACAGCATGACAACTTTAGGCAGGGGCAGGAGGAGGCAACGCCCCCCAAACAAACACCTTGCCCCCTCAAATCAGATCCTCCGAAAAAGGTACAAATTCTCCCTCGCATCTGATGTGTCTGCAGTGAGCAGAAGCCACAGAACTGATCTTTTACACGAACAGTTTAGCATAAAAGTTCAGCAAGATGTAGGCTTTTTTGGACCAGACTGGGATATTTTATCCGCCAAGTTCTCAGAATAATACAGGAGAAGGAAACTCAATATGACCATGGTCGAGAAGTAGAAAATGAAACTTGCAATAATAGCCTACGCAGTTTTGCATCTGCGACATTTTCAGGGTAGCTTGGATATTACAGTTCTCAAAGTCTACCTTGGTCAAGGGCAACAAGAATATAAAAAATGTAAATATTCGCCTTTACTTATCTGTTTGAAATCTACATGGGCTTCCAAAGAGACTACATATATGATAATAAATATCCCATAAGAATGATATAATAGATAGAAATAAGGATTTTTTTTTAATTCTCAAATTTGTAACATATCACCATACTCACAAGAACTTAGGGACATTAATCTTTCAGGATAAATTTACAGAATACATAAAATGTTTATGCTATTCTGTTATAGAGTACAGACCAAAAGTTTGGGCACACCTCATTCACTGAGTTTCCTTTCTTTTCATGACTATGAAAATTCTAGATTCACACTGAAGGCATCTAAACTATGAATTAACACGTGGAATTATATGCTTGGAAAAAAAGTGTGAAACAACTGAAAATATGTCTTATATTCTAGGTTCTTCAAAGTAGACACTTTTTGCTCTGATTGCTGCTTTGGACACTCTTGGCATCCTCTTGATAAGCTTCAAGAAGTTTTCACCTGAAATGGTTTTCAAACTATCTTAAAGGAGTTCCCAGAGATGCTTAGCACTTGTTGGCCCTTTTGCCTTCACTCTTTGGTCCAGCTCACCCCAAACCATCTCCATTGGGTTCAGGTCCGGTGATTGTGAGGCCAGGTGATCTGGCAGTGCACCCCATCACTATCCTTCTTGGTCAAATAGCCCTTACACATCCTGGGGTCATTTATTTATGTTGAAAAATAAATGATGGTCCAACTACACCCAAACCGGATGGAATAGCCTTGCCTCTGCAAGATGCTGTGGTAGCATGCTGGTTCAGTATGCCTTCAATTTTGAATAAATCCCCAACAGTGTCCTCAGCAAAGCCCCCCCACACCATCACACCTGCTCCTCCATGCTTCACGGTGGGAACCAGGCATGTAGAGTTCCTCCGTTCACCTTTTCTGCGTCGCACAAAGACTCAGTGGTTGGAACCAAAGATCTAACATTTGGACTCAATAATACTTCAATATTAATTCCCTCCAAGCACACGCAGACACAAGTGGCTTTCATGCAGCTGATTTATTTGAAGACTTTTGCTCAAATTTCTCAGTGAAAACTCGTTGGCTGCAATCCTTTATGCCCTGCAGCATCTCTGCTATTTCGGTGAAAGCTCGCTGGCCTTTTAAACTCACGAGCAGCCCAACAGTCTCTGAGGTGACCTAACAGGGAACAGGTAGCAGGAACTGAAGCAAACAGAGGGGACAAACAGGAAACCACACAGGACTGTAAAACACCATGAACCAAACCAAAAACCCAGAGATCAGGACAGCAAGGTGTTTTTATTCAATTTATTAAGACACATAATCACACATCTTTGGTTTCTGGGACAATTCTTGCACAAAATCCCTGTTATTTCATGTTTTAAAACTGTGTTTGAATGTGTTGAAGATTTTTTTCCGCACTCTGTGCAATGTTCCTTTTTTAAATATCATGAAGAAAAGCGACCACCAGCAGTATAACCAGTTCTCATGGAAGATGAAGATGACGGGACAACATGACTGCATCACATTTTAGTTTTGTTCATATTTTCTTAAAACATGGAGTCTGTTCTAGGAAGATCCTGTAAATATTTCTGTAATAATCTGTGTAATATTATCATGATTTTTTTTACGTTATAATTTTAGTTTTTTTTAGAGAAAAGTGCCTCCTCTATCCAGTGGTGACGTTGGAAGAAGCTTGTAAGAAGCTTCTTATGAAATACTCCAGCACACGTGCTTATAAGTTCTCGTTTGCTTCCCTGTTGGTCACTGAAGTCGCCATAATTACCGTCGTGATGTTTGCGATTCATGGAGGAGGCACAAACATGCCGGGCAGTTTCATTCCAGTCACACCGCTGCAGCCTGCTGGACTACATTAGCAGTACATTAGATTTACTTCTGTTACTGTGTGTGTGTGTGTGTGTTAACATTGTGCGTTTGTGGCTACAGATGTGGAGTTCCTGCGCTCCATCCTGCCCCCCAACACCGATCCCGCTTTCTTCCAGTTTCTACGAGGCCTGGACTGTTCGGGCGTCACCATCCGCTCTGTCCCGGAGGGCACGGTGGTGTTTGCCAGGGTGAGCTGCGGGGGTGGATGTGTTGGTGGGAAGGGGTGAGGAGGAGTAACGGGTGCTGCATGTCTAACGCCTGCAGGTGCCTCTGATGGAGGTGGAGGGTCCGCTGGCTGTGGTCCAGCTGCTGGAGACCAGTTTACTCTGTCTGGTGAACTACGCCAGGTAACCACTGATGAAGCTTAAAGGAGCACTACGTAACTTTCCACTGCATAGATTCCTCTGCCAACAAATGACACATAAATATGAGATGATTAACAAAAAACCCATCAGAGCTGCATGTTTGGTAACCGATGGTCATCTGCTCCCCCTTTTCGGTTCCGGGACTTTAGTAATGTTTATTTTCTGAAGTTTATTTGAGATTAATAAAAAATGAACTAGTGGAGATTTCTTCAGAGGGATTTTTTTTAGACTGACAAAAACTGAAATATGACAGAATTTTCTCTCATATAACGAACCATCTTCAGTGCGAATGCATTGCATGGTGTCCACCGTCTCCCCTGTTTCCAGTCTGGTGTGCAGTAATGCCGCCCGTTTCCGCCTGGCGGCCGGACCCCAGAGGAAGCTGCTGGAGATGGGTCTCCGCAGGGCTCAGGGACCAGACGGAGGACTCACCGCCTCACGGTACACACACATCGGAGGTGAGCACCGTGCCGTTAGTCTGATGATGCATGATGGTTCAGATGGATTTCCCACTGACTTACACCAGGATGTCTGTCAGGGTTTGATCTCACCAGTAACGTTCAGGCTGGTTTCCTGTTCGGGATCCCCGTCGCAGGGACCATGGCCCACTCATACGTCACTTCCTTCACCTCCCTGGAGGAGGTGTGGCCACAGGTGAGTGTTTGTTTTCTCCTCAGATCATTACAGTGGGATTGTTATTGAAGTTTCAGGATGATGACGAACAATCTAATCAATAAAATTATAGAGTCAACCAACTCCTGCCTTGTTTTCCAAAATTTATTTTAGTTCTTATTTTACTTTATCGATTTACTTTTGTTTATTTCACTTTTTCTTGTTTTATTTTATCTTGTCCTTTCTTATCATATTG
>JAVQJG010102891.1:0-19262 GCA_036024015.1 Craterocephalus amniculus
AGCGAGAGAGAGAGATAATTTGTTGGTTTCCTATTTGTGTTTTAAATGTTTTCTTATAACTGTTGTTTCTGCTACTGCATTTCTTAAACAGGGGTACCTTAAAAAGAAGTTTTTAATCACAACGAAATTTTCCTGTTTAAATAAAGGTGAAACTAAATGAAAGAAAAGAAAATACAGATCAAAAATAATTGAATTAAATGTCACTTTGTGAGCAGACAAAAACCTAATTTAATCAATCAGATTAAACTGGAAGAGCGAGCCGATCCTCAGAGTGACCGCTTGGCCTTTGCCACATTAACTTCTTTTTCCTCTTGAAACTGACAGTCAGCTAAAATAAATGCCAAGGCCTCATCGCACCAAATGCCAATCTATGTTTAGGTTTCACACAGCAAGGAGAACCATTAACCTCTGTTCATTTGCTGATTGGCCACAGTGGCGAAGTCAAAGCTGATCAATAGAGCTTCCTTTTACCCTCCAACCAGCCTTGGCGGAAACCTTCAGTGCATCAATGAGTTCAGATGCACTCTGAAGGAAATCTGCATGCTTTTAAATGCCTCTTTTCAGAAGATAGAGAGTTTCCTGGTAATGACCGATATGGCTGTTATATTCATGCTTTAAAATTTTTTAGAACTTTTTCCTCATTCTTGTACTCACTGGGCAAGTATGATTTATTTCAAGCTTCTTAGAGATGGCAGCCAGATATGGCAGTAAAACAATCTTTGTCTTCATATCAGAACATTACTTGCACCGTATTTCTGCAATCTGATCAAATGTTCAATGAATTGAAATTATATCCAATTTTTGTTCATTACAAAAAAAGAACATGGTTGAAAAAAAAGGAAAATTTAAAACCTGGACAGCAGATGCCTTTGAAGACCAGTACACACCAAACACTGGTCCACATCACAGGCATTGTAGTTACTCTCTCTGCCAGAGGGGGAGAAGATTTCATCATTTGACTTTTGCGTTTACTTTCCCTCATCTTTCCAGAAGCTGTGCTAACAGCTACAACAATGGTAAATTCCAGTGTTGTGCTGCAGGAGCTACAGCGCATGATTCTAGCAAAATCTTCTCCTCATCAGTCTCAAGTTTCTTTTTCAGCTCATTTCTCTGCCATCTTCTTCATGCATGTTACATTGCATGAAAGTGTGCACATACTTCCTGTCTTCTCTGTTTTTGGTGTATTTCTATGAAAGCATGCTACGACATGCTAAGACTAGCACATATATACCACAGCATTTTCAAACCTTGTTGTCGTTGTTGCTTGTTGGGATATAATTTTTTCTTAAATCCATTCTCTTATCTCTATGAGAATTACATAAATATGTCGATTCTCATAATGACACAGTCTAATATTGTTTGTTCTATATATTCTAGTATCTAGGATCTTGTTTTAAAGTCTGGTTTTAAGCATAAACATTAAAACATAAAAGTTTTAATAGATACTAACAGTTTGGTTAAAATGTCCAAGTTGAAATATTTAGATGTAAACAAAAATCACCATATTTTTATGGTTACCTCTTTTGTCATGATCACAAACATTAGAAGATGGTGTGAAACACGGTTAAGGAGACTTATTCATCTAATGATCTATTAGAAAGAGACACTAGTAAAACCAAATACCAAATATTTGTTACCACGTGTCCCTTTTCTTACTCTGGTGGTGGGCATTTTCAAATTAACAAACTGGTTAAGTCCGTTTTTTGTTGCTTTAAAGCAGTCATGCCAAGTTTCTTGGAAGTCCTCAATTTGTCTCCCCTCTTCTTTGAAAGCAGGGCTCTTGCTGCACAATTTATTTTTCGCCCGCTCTTTAGGATCTTAGTGAATCAGGTCCATAATCTTCATAATGTCATATGTGACCCATATGAATCCACCAAAAAACATTTATTAACCAAATAATGAAAGAAAGAGTTAACAACCTTGTTCTGGTCTTTGAAATATCATTTTTGGTCAACATTGTCTGTCACAATCAATATAGTTCCAGCATGTTCAGTCTCATTTTGGTTTTATAAAAGTTGCTTCGTATTTGCACACTAGTTTTATGTATTCTCTATGTATTGCATTTCATGTTGCATTAACTTGTATTAATCTTCTCTTTCTCAGCAGGTATCCCTGGCTTGAACTTATAGTGCTGCAAAAAAAGTCCAGATCTGGAATTATTGATCAAAGGGAGCATGCACATACAGTATATATTGTACTGTATTATAAAGCCTGTTCCTTCCAGTTAATTTTGTTTCCTGCATCTACTGCATATCAGGTCTTAAATTTCTGCTTACCAGACCCAATATTTAGTCTTTCAAGTAACACCAAGTATATAAGTATAATTCAATTTAGATCAACTTATGTCAAAACAAAATACATATAATTTCCAACAGGGTTTCCAAACAAAAGTCTGAATGAACCAGTAATTCACAGATGCCTTTTTGTTCATAGCTTGCAGTTTAGTACCATAAAAGTAGCTTTAATTGACCCAAGCACCTTTATCCTTATTTATAACTCCATCAGTGGAAGATGACAGGTGCTTGCATATTATTATTTCCCGTTAAACACAACTCAACCAACTCAACACAACTCAACCAGCAATCTTTATACTATATAGGGTTTAGAATACTTGTAAATCATTGCTTTCCACTTATATTAATATTTAGTGCACTTACTTTTTGAAAAGACAAATTCACTTTCTCACAATAGAAATGTATTTAGAACAGTGGAAAGATGTTTGCATTTTATTTCTGCAATTAAAACACTATCTGTTCTGCAGTGCAGAGCAGGTTTGAGTACGTCAAAAGGGAAGGATCGACTTTAAGGTCGCGTACAGACAGAAACAGACAGACAGACAGAAACAAAAAACAGAGAGGTTTTCACGGATTTACTACACACAACAGGACGCCTTTCATCCCACCTGACCACCTGCTGCTTCATCTTTACTTCTTCCCTTTGGAGCAAAGTCAAGAAACAAAAGTTACCGTGAAAGATGTGACAGGGATTTAAATTAAACATTTTTCTGCCTCTTTGTAAATTAAGCCCTCAGCCTCTGATATCAAACTGTCTTTAGGGAGACACTTCAGTACAGCAAGGCTCTAATTGGTTGAGCAGCTGTTATCTACATACAGTAAAACAGCTTGAGTTCAACCCAGCGCCGCTCAGAAGGAAGCGAGATCTCTATCTATCCCCTTCATTCACAGCTTAATTCAATTGGAGGGCAATTATCGACCGCCCCGAGGCTCCAAGATCCCCATCGGTTGCTGCGCTCATCAGGGAGCTTCGCTGTGTAAGATCACCCGCCGCCCCAACCCCGGCTGCACTGGGTGATGTCTATATCGATGTGCTGTGTGTAAAACACCAGAGCAGGCAGCAGCAAACAAGCAGGAAGGGTCTCACACACAAAAGATTGGGAAGCTGTTTGTTCTGCAGGTAGAAGAGGTCTAGATGCAGCTTCCAGAACAAACATATTCGTCCATGTTTTTTTGCCGTTACTCAATTAGGAGATGTCCTGTTTATAAAATGCGTCATGATACTGTTGATCCTACATAACAGCCAAACTATTGATAACATCAAAAACTAGGGTTGCAGAAAAAAGGTCACCTCTTTATCAAAAGATTGCTTCAGTGTATATAAAGAGTTTTAATCCCTCGATTATCCTTAAAATCCTCCTTGTAGCTTATAGAGGACTGTAGTTAATCCCTGAACTGCAAACTTTGTTACTAAATGAGTATTGTGTGTGAATCAATATTGGTTTGAATCGAGATTCAATAATGAATCATATCGTCATTCCAAGAATCAGAGCTGATGTCAAATTCACACTAAAATTATGCTCAATTGATAAAGGAAAGAGAATGATGGAGAAAAATGAGAGCAGAAATGGTAACAAAAGGCTCTTGTGCAGTTGTGGATGCTACTGTTATCTGCCATGATTCCATATTTACGCGTTCCCCTTCAGGTTCAACAAAGACCGGATGTTGTGGAAATTACAGGAAGTTGTGTGACTACGAATGTAAAAGTCCAAAATATCCACAGACAAGGGTGTTTCAAACGTAACATTTCAGAAATGCATGTACACATCAGATCAGGTTGTTACAATTATCTGATTACGCCCAGTTCTAAGGTTTTTATAATCTTGTTAATTGGAACAAAAATAAGAACAAAATGAAAAAAAACAAGATAAAAGAGAAATCATTACAACCGTAACAACAAAAGCAGCAAGGCACGTGTTATTTAATTAGAGTTTTCTTGTTTGTAGTTTTTCTCTTTTTCTTCTTCAATGTTGTTTTTTCTATTGTTTTATCTTCGCCATAATGCTGTTTACTGCTACTCAAATTAAATACTCAGTTAGGAATAACAGGTTTTCATCTGTTGGACTAAAACTTCCGAGGGCCATTTGAAATAAGTCAGAATTTCATTTTAAATATAAGAACCATGAGCTACTGGTGTTTGATATTAGGCAAGAACCAGACAGAGAAGAACTAATGCACTGTTAATTAGAGAAGCAGCCTTTTAAACAATTTTCTGTTGGTTAATGGACTCCATCATCCATCACTCTATGTGATTTATTCAGCGGCTACTGCACGCTGGATTTTCTTTTAACACCTGCGTGTAAACAAGCTATGTGCTGTTTAGGAACTGATTTTAACCTTTTGTTTTCTTCCTGCAGCTGCACATTAGAACACAAGTTTCACCAGTCATATTCATTGATAGGACTATTTTCATGCACTCAACCATCCTGTTAATATGTAGACAGTTAGAAGATACAAGGACAGTTTCGGTCTGCTGCTTTCAATCTGGGAAACTGGGCTGATACAAATGAAAAGCTTTCAGTGAACACAGACTCAGCGGTCACACGGCCGGTCTGCATGGTATTATTCTTATTTTTATCTCATGCAGTTGCAGATGGGGGAATTTGGTTTTCATTGTAGAGACGTCTGTTCTCAGCATGTGAGCTGCAGCAGGTAAAGTGTTGGTGTTAGACTGCGAAGCATTGAGAATTTTAACTGTGATTACTGTGATTGCACCTTCAGAAACACACTGCAGTCCATTAGCAGCTGGACACTGGTTTTTTTCTTGTGTTGTGTCTGCTTTGTACTGCAGCACATTGCATTTGAAATGAAACCGTGCCTGCAGGCTGTAACTGCAGGCTGTAAGGGAAACATGATACAAAAAGCGTCCTGAGGGGGCATTTTCACATCTTGATGTATTATGTGACTGTAACCACCAGTTCCTCTCTTCACATAGAATTATCACATATGAATTTCACTTTTATATGTCTGTATTGTCCTGGTTTTCGTTCCTTTTCTTATTTTCTACCAACTCATTGAACCTCGAACAACAAAGATTAACTGGTGGAATACAGAGGATCCATAAGAGCCTAAATAAATTATTTTTTTCTAAGCAGGTAAAAACAGGGACTAAAGAAAATAAAAGAGGGCAAATGTTCTGAACTTATTCTGTATTCAATAGAGCATGCAAAGGGCTTGCAATAAGGTTTAAAACCGTACAAAAAGCTGATATTTAGCTGTGACCTATAGTATACACCAAACAGATTAAAAGCTCAACTAAACTTGCAAGATCAAAAATCCACTGACAGAGGAGTCGGGCTGGCCCCTTCCATCCGCATGATCGTCACACCAACGTGCAAATATCTTTTTGTGGTAAACCTTTTTCTGTGTTGTAACAAGAAACCCTTTGTATGTAAAGTTTAATAATCCCACTTCTGTCAGAAGTTAATACTCAAAAATTGGACCCATATGTGATAATATTACATGTTAAATAAAAAAAATTTGATAACAACCAAACAAACTTGAGTAATTTCTGGTGGTTATTGAATATATTGGTTAAACTTGTACACATTCAGACCATTTTTTCTCACTACCTGCCACATTCAGAACTCTAAAGGAACTTTTTTAGCACCATTTGTAATTTGCTTCATTCATTATCAGCTCTTTAATTCTGCACTCTTTTCACTTTTCAGCCTCCAATATCATTGAAATGCATCACCCACCAAAATGGCTAGTAAGTTTGTATTTATGCCTGCCAAATTCAACCTGTAATTGGCAGGTAGTGGGGGGTTCATTTAGAGCCCTGGAGGTTTTGTTTTTTCACCAGTTGAGCTACGCGGCCAACCGGACTTAAACCCCAGATGACATTATTATATCCCTGAAAGCTTCCTTTTGGCCCAGCCTGCTCATTTTCATATTTATGATTTTTACATAAAACATTTGATGCTTTAAGATAATGTTTTCATGGCAACCATGTTTGCAACATGACTGTGGGAAAATGTTCATCCCTGATGAATACTGCACACTTTCAAAGAAATACTTGATCAAAGTATAACACACTATGACACACTGATGATGTAAATGCATCATAGGTCATTGGGCACTAGGAAGTTGTCTGTGGACATTTTACTGTTTAGTCACGACATATTAGTTCTCTGTTAAAATGTTGATGTTTTCTCATTATGTGATTCAGATAGAAATTGCAGGTGTAATGTACAGTAATAGTGCAGGCAGATATTTCATTTAGCTGCAGAAACTATTTTCAAATGATGCAACAGCAGGCCTGTGCTGCAACCTGAGCCTTGTGTTCTGCTTCATCCATCCAGCATGTGCTTTATTAAATTAAACACTATGTTTCATCAAGCCAGCACTCAGCTAAAATGCATTTTGTTTCCTTATCTGTGTGCGTAGGACCACTGGGAAAGGCAACCTGCTCACTTCAGATTTGCTAGTTGGAGCTAAACACTGAAAACTGCATGACTGGCCTGATATTTGCAGAATGCATTGTATGCAGAATCGTGTTGTAAAATTCCAGCTGCTTTTTGGCAGCACGTCGCAGGTTGTTTGATCCACTGTGGTTTGTCTTTGGGCCTCAGCAATTGCTAAACCTGAAATATGCAACTATTAGACAAAGAAGTCTAAGGGGGGGACAAAAAAATCATTTCACTCAATTTGCAAACATTTTGCTGATTTCAGCTGACAGATCCAGCAGAAATTTCAAAAGGGGATACTCACTTTTCGGCTCAAATCTCTTTTCTCTTTACCAACTATTGAGCGAACCAAACTTTGTCTTTCATAAGTCAGTGACTCTCTGCCTTCCTGCTGCCATATCCGCCTTAACACATGTAAATACCTACCACAAATACCTTCAAATTTGAGCTTCAGTTTGTCTCAGGAGGTAAAGTTCAACTCCTGTGACAATTGGGACATCTTTGTTTAAAGACATCCAGCCTGTTTTTCCTCAAAACAGATGAGCTTACGACACAGCAGTCACGGCCCTTAACTCACAGAAGGAGAAGAAATTCCAGCTAATAATCTGAATTTACAGAGACCGAAAGCATTTAACAAGCACAGACCAGCTCTCAGACACATCAATGACTTTAAATGAGACACAATGTTTCACAAACACGCTGCTTTTTAAACAGCAGAAGCTGATCAAGGGATAAGTGACAGCACAAACATCTTCTAAAATGTTGTCTGACTGCTCCTTTCTCAGACATAAGAAACAGATTAGATTAAATGTCAAAAAATTAAAACTGAGAGCTCCTCAAACCAGCACACCGTGTGAGCACGGGGAGCACAAAGAGTAAACAATCAGCTTAATTTGCATGTTTGAGAGCACAGATTCTTCTTAGGAAAGGCACCCAGAGGCAGAAAAAGGAAAAGCAAGATGTCTTACTTTGTGTAGTCTTCATTATCTCGGTCACATCGGGAGTCCTTGTGTTTCTCCCAGTCTTTTCCGTGTTTACATGTGGTCAGCAGAATAATATCTTCCCCATTATGGATGTGATAGAGAGCATTCCTCGTCTCTGAGCCTATGCCAGTTAGGTACCGCTTCCCTTTAAAAACCAGCTGGTACTTCCTGAAAGGCGGCGCGTCGTTCAGTGTCAGGTAACCTGCTCCCCCTCCTCTAAGAGGGTGATCCTTGGAGAACAGGGGGATGGAAATATCAAAGTTGGGTCGGAAGTTGACCACATCTGCGCTGGCCTTGGCGAGCATGGCCTGGCCGACCTCAAATCCCAGATCCTCAGTGTAGTCCGGCCAAGTTCCAGAGTACAGGTTGAATATGAGGTGGTTCCTACCATCGTTCCACATCGGCAGGCTGTGGATGCGGGATCTGACATTCTGGACGTACTGAACTGACAGCTGGTCCCTGTCCAACGTGTCCAAAGCAAGAATGAACAAGCAGGCCCGCGAAGGGTCCTTGGTATGGAAGCGGGACTCCTCGATGGAGGTCAGGATCTTCTGATAGGTCTCTGAGATCTCGTCCCCTCTCTGCGGTGGGTAGATGTAAACCTTGAAGCCTGACTGGCAGCGTGCAAAGTCGAAGCAGGTTTCCATGCGGCAGCGTTTGTACTTGTAAATGTTGTCGCGGATCGCCCGTCGTTCCCGAGGAGAGGTGTGCTGGTGATGGAGCTGAGGGCTGTCCTCCTGTATGCACAGACACACACAATGGTTCAAAGATCCTACATGTGTAGGAAAGTCCATCATAAAGACAAATTATATGACTTTATTTACTGACAGAAGTGAATAAACTTTACCACTGACACCTTTCAACACGTCTGATGTTGCAGACAGTTGTGTTATGCAGCCCTTAGACCAAGGGCATAGTTAGGGTGGAAAAGCTGGCACTGGCCACCTCTGAAATCTGATTATACACCCCAGGTGCTAACTCTAGTGATTGAGAGGACACTGGAGGAGGACAACAGAAATTTTGTTCCAGAAACACCTTATTTTCCTAACTAGTCAATCTTTTTAAAACATCACATTTGGCTCCATGTTTCTATAAGGGATTTTTTTACACATTTTTGGGGGGACTACTGTAAATCAACGAGGAAGTAAACCGATCAGTCCAAAAGAAATCCCATCCTGAATGTCAGCAGCCTAACTGCTCTCAGTGTGGATCTAGAGACACAAGTCATCATGCTCTGATACAAGGAACCAGTCTACCACTTCTACCAGACATTAAGTCAGACCAGCTAGGCTGGAGGCCATTGATCCCTTTGCTATCACATCAACCTACCTTTCTATGGACCTTTTTTAAATTTTTTTTGCAAATATTTCCACTTAGTGATCCAGATTATTGATGTAAATATATTTTATTTCTTTAACTTGACTTAGGGAGAAGAACACAATTATGTCTTACAATATGACCCCTGATAAAGCTGCTGGCCACCCTTTGAATAAAAGTCTAGCTCCACCACTGCCTTAAACCACCTGTTCATCAGAACATAAAAGCATTTTTACTCTAACTGTGCATTTTTGAAAGCCATAATTTCATTTGTGTTTGACTCCAATAAAGCAGATTTATGTTTTGTTTCAATGTCTGTTCCCTAAAAATTCTGCAGAGTCACAAAATCCAAAGCACTTATAGAGGGAAGTTCTCACCAGCAGACACTGAACTCCCTGAAATGTCTGAATTGTAATTAGGCTTTTTTCCTTTGTCACATAACATCACTGTGAGGCCAATTTGTTTAACGTTTGCTTATTTTTTAAGTCTGACACACCAGTGGGCAAACAATGTACGGCCTCTTACTGCCCTCAAATTTGTGGCCAATTAGGAGAATAATGGGGGTAAACTGAGCAATTCCTTGTGCAAGATTTTAAGCATAATTTACTTTTTAGATAAGTGGGCATGATCTGTGGGAGAAAGGACTTTTGATCTCAGTAATAATCAAATGTGAACGCTCCAAAGACTGTCAATGACAGCACATGAGTTGAAGTCAGGATAGGAAAATAGGCAACAAATATAATGGAGCGTGAGGTGAAGACATTAAATTTCAAATGTTAGAAGTAACACCCACTCCTCACCGATGTTTCCACCATGCAATATCAGCACAGACTCCAGAGAGAGAAGCCTTAAAGGGAAACTATCACGTCCCTTCTTTAACATGAAAGCACTTAAACTGCATAAATGACGGTGATATGAGCCCTTAGAATGGAGAGTTAAACATGACATGATAAAACTAATATTTAGTTACTTTTAAAGTCCCACCTGTAAACTAAGGACCCATCATTCAGGGAGGGTCTTACTTCCTCAGACCAGAGAAATGTCTAAAAATAACAGTTTTGAACTGGAATAAATATATTTTAAAACATAATTACTCATCTTGTGAACATGTTTCTTTTTTATTTCTATTTGAGGATATTTATATCTTTAATATCTACAGAAGAAAAAAAATCTGTTTGCGCTACCTCCTGCTCTCCTCCCTCCAGATACGGCTCCAGCAGCTCGGTCGACTCTGGCCAGTGTTTAACCGGTCGGGATGGGTGTATCTGGGGCAGAGGCTGGGGTTGGTACGCGCTCTGCTTCTGATGATAGTACTGGTACTCCTGCTGGTGGTACTGGTGATGCTGGGGAAACTGGGGATAGTGGTACGGCTGCTGCTGGAAGTCTCCGATTTGCAGAGCCCACAGGTAGATGAGGAAGAGAAGACCGGCCCCCACAGACACGAGCAGGTACCGCTTCTTGGCCTGCATGTGTGCTGCGGGGGGAGGAAAAGGAGGAGGTGGTGGGTCTTTGGGGTGGAAGAGGAGAGGACGAAGATGTCAAAATACGGGGAGGAGGGGGAAGCGATGAGAGGGGGAGAAAATGATGGAGGAGAAAGCGGTGGTCAAAGTTTCGATGAAGGATCGAAGAGGAGAAGCATGAAGCTTAAGAAAGAAAAGGAAGGAGGAGGATGACAAGGAAATGATGAGGAGAGGGGACGCAGGGAGGTACATACAGGTCAGCACTCTATCCACAGTTCAGCATTTTGGGATTTGAGGTCACTGAAAAGAGAACACAAGAATTTCATGAAGTTATCTTTTACTAATTAGTCATTTATGTAAATCAGGGTGTTAAAAAGATCTTTACTCTGTTCTCACTCATCTACAATAAAGAACAGTGGAGGGACAAACATTAGATCCAAGTTAAATGGATCAACTCTTAGTTTTAATTTCATAGAGTGAAGAGTGACTGTGCTGAGTTGTTTTAAGGGAACATTAATAAACTCACAGTTCCCTCAAGGCTAATTGTTTTCCCACATCCATTTGGCTTCATTTACAAAATTACATTTCTTACTCAAATTTAGAGTCAGGAAGGATTACTTCAAGCTGCACTGAGCACACAAGCTCCAAACTTTACCCAGCCTCTTTATGGTTTATATTTGGAGCATTTCTGGAAAGGGTTTCATCGAACAACTGCAGAACTTTTAAAAGAAAAGGGCAAAAACGTTTTTCTTCTTGGCCGGAGTTCCCAGATGAAGAGTTTTTGTTGTTAAAAAATCCACTTACCTGTTCACAAGGAACGCCTGTGGTTCCGAAAGGGGATCGAGGTGTCCGCCGCTCTCCCCTCCAGCCAGAGCAGGGCTCCACAGTTTGCAAACACATTCTCCATTAACACCTGGAAGCTGAATCCCATTTCCATTCACAAATCGCCTCAACCTGCATTAACAGCGCGCGCCAAGCAGCTCAGCGTGGATAGCTCTCATTTTCCCAGTCCCAGTCGCAAACTTTCCCCCTACAAAAAATGTCCCGGTGAGTCCTCCTCATGCGTGCACGGCTCCCACTCGAGCATGTGTCCGCGCGGCAGGCATTTACTTTGAGAATTTAGACACGCACCTAACTGCTAAAGTATCCGTGATCGCACAGACAACATCCTTCCAGAATTAACTGTGCGAACCAAGACGCGTTCATCTCCAATCAGAGAATCCCAGCATGGCAAGACGCAAACTTTGGAATGTAAATCAACTCTGCGCGCCTGTGCGCTGCAGCTCACAGCAGGAAATCAACAGAAATCCTTCTGCCGGGTAAGTTAAGAAAGACGCCGGTGAAGCCTGATCCGTATTGACGCGCATCAGTGAAATCCTGTTCCAGGAGCGACTTCACGATCCCCTAAAAGGCAGGCAGCGGCGGGGCTCGGTGGGGCTTAAGTAATAGATCAGATGAACATTATGAGTGTTTATAGTCTTCTTGTGGGTTATTCCTTTCCAAGCAACTGGCTTCCAGCAGTCCCACTATCCTCACGTTTCCATCCTTAAATCCTTAGTTGGATCCGGGCTGCGCCGCCGTGCAGCATCCAGCAGCATCAGCAGCAGCGCTGATAAGCCAAACAGCAGCAGGCTGGGGGGGATCGGAGCGTGCAAGGGGCGTCTGTTGGCTCTGATAAGGTAGGTGGCTCGCCATTCAGCATCTCCCAATCTGCGAAATGTAGCCCTGTTTGTATTTGTTTCATACAGAATATGTTTGGTAATTGGTTAAAAATAAAGACAAGTTATCCAAAGAAACACAAATCAGTTCCCAGAGGAGCTTCCAGGACATGTTTCTTATTTTTGGCACCATTCATTTAAAAAAATCATATTATTTGTGATCATTTTTTAATAAGCTTAACACAGATTTAAATGAGACAGCTTGTCATAGAATGCTTCTGCTTTGCCTTTTTTCCTTTAAATGGAATTAGGTTTGATTTTCTTCAATTATTTATTTTCATAAAGTGCTGCGTGCTGCAAATATTGACTAAAGCTGCGTATAGCAAAAGTGGCATTTTCAATTACAGGCTGCAGTTCAGTGGTCTCCATATAACTTGTCAGGTTTGCGCAGCAAGACCCGCTTTTGCTGAGCGCATAGATCCCACCAACAGTCAGTATTAAATGTTGTTTAATGAAGTTGAAGACATTCCTCATACCTTTAAAGACTTTTTTGTTTCTTTTCAACTCAACCTGTCAACGTTCAGTCTTAACGAAACACTCAACAGGTCACGTGTTGCAGCTCGTTCTGCTTTCCCTGCGCTTTATTTGCGCTTCTGTTCATTTTGGAGAGATGGAGAATGATACAACCGTCCAGGATATTTTACTGTTAACTGGAGAGAAATTTTACAGATGTTTTCTAAGTCGTTCATACACGCATGATGTATCAAACAGCGCCATCTTGTGCCATTTTCTTGCGCCAGGGCTGCATATCAACAAAGTGATTCCAGTGAAACAGCTTTCAGAAAAGTTTGTTTAAATATATACGATTGATTTCTGCCAAGATGTGGGATTTTTAGAAGGTGTGGTGTGGAGCAGGAAAAACTTAAAACCAAAGCACCCTGCTTACCCTCAGGTGCAGATAATATAAGAAATGAAGCTAAACTGTGATCTGTTTGGAGCAAGTCAGAAATAGTAACGCACTTCTGCGGTTTTGGAATATTCACATAAACAGATCAACCTGTCAGTCCACTGAGGGAGCTTTTTAAGCATTTTTTCCTCAAAGCCATGCTCCTTCAGGCAGAAAGAGATGCCTGTCTGGCAAATAATTTAAAGTGAAATCAGCAAACTGCACACAGCACATTAATATTAATCTAGCCCGCCTCTGATGCTCTAAAACTAACTGATGACAGAGACGTTTACGCACCAGGCATGGCAGAACAGTTCTGGATTAGGGTGCTTCAGAGAGAGCAGATGCAATATATTGGCCTATATCCATATAGCATCACTACATGCATGTTTTAAATTGTTTCCTTACACTGTACTTTCCCCCGCTGTGTAGACGATGCTTGATGACAATGATACAGCTGAATACAGCTTATTTCCTTGAAAACCGACATAATTACATTGCTTGGGAGTTTTGTCTAAAACTATGGGATATCTGGACTCAGAGACACAAACTAAAGGTGGATTTCAGTCTGAACTCAGGCTTGATTCAGTTCATTTGCTTCTAGTTCATCAGTTATTCCATTAATCTTTGAGTTTATTGGATGATTAAAAGGAGCTTCTCTCCTTCTCGAAAACTGAATTAAATTGATCTGCCTCTTTGAACTTATTTCAACTGTTTTATTCTCTTAATTTCTCTTCTTCGACATTCTCTACTATAAAAATGGTTGCTTACGGAGTTTTCTATGTTTCTGTCACTCTGCTGCCAAAATCTTGACCTTCCACATAAGTTGGGACCATAAATCCCGGAATATCAGAGAGTTAAGGAACAAGAAGCTATTAAAGGTTCTGGATTTATTTGAGTACTTGAAAAACAATACTGTTATCTCAAATCTGGTGCAACACGGTACAGTAAATCCTTCTATGTTTATCTAGAACATAGCCAGTGTAAAACCAGCAGTCTCCCTGAAGAGGAGAGTTTTCCTCTAATTTACTGGTGCTGTGATAACTCTGAAGGATTCGCTGGTGTTGATGGCTTCATGGTCCATTAGGGGATGATAAATCTGAACGGGCACTGTCAATGTTCACAGAGCAGCAGAGAGAGAGACAACTTTTATCTGTTTCCGGTCTCGGTTCATCGCTTCACTTCCTCTGCTTCTTCATCTTCACTATAAATCCTGGATAGTTCAGCTGACGTGAAGTCTTTCTCCTCTCATGTGCCAACATTTAGGAAGAGATGTGATATACATGATTTGAACCCAATAAGTTTACTCTAAAGATCGGTCTGTGGTTGTTTGGTTAATCAGTGATTATAAATTGATAGTGAGGCCTTATGGTGTAAAGAAGTATGAGCAATGTGTTTTAAAAAGAGCTTCCATTGAAATGTCTGCACATGGGGAAAAAGATGGTGTTATATTTGATTTTTCTCTAAAAATTCACACTTAAATGTGTCCTTGTGTGAGTCAAGGTAGGTTTATTTGCAAGGCACATCTTATTAACAAGACCATTTTAAGTGTTTTACAGAAAACATTAAAGCATTGCAGCAGATTGAAGAAGAAGCATTAAAATGTACCTAAAAAGACTTTAAAGAATAAAAAAGATTAAATAAAAACAGAAAAAGCTGACTATGATTTAACACAGTGGATAACGGTTTCAGTTTGAGGTTGCTTTGACATGAAAACAATTGGATCTCAAAAGAAATTAAACTAAATTGTGCAAATATCTACTGAAACATCATGTGATCATGCCCTTTATCACTTAAATTATGACTCTATAAGTGCATGAGTCTGGTTTCACTCTCTGTCAGTATATTTATTTCCACAGACTGACAAAGTCATTGTTATGCAAAAGCTCAACGAAGACGTGAGTTTCATTAACTGAAAGGACACAACATTTGTTGATGCAGAGATCAGTTTAAAATCACATTTTCACAATTAGTCTGATGTCTCATATCGGTGGAGCAGTGATATAAAAGAGGGTTTGTAATAAAAAAAGACCTCCTGGAGTTTTGATGCTGGGGGAAGATGAGCAAAAAATGGGGCAGCAGAGATTTCTGATGAGGTATCAGAAAAGTTACTATCAGCCTGAAGAGATGTTAACTGTTACTAAATCTGCAAAAGTCAGATGTTTTGGTACCTGGCTAACGAACCTTCAATGTAAGCATTGGTCTGGCCAACAGCTTGAGGACAACCGTTTCTCAGAAGGAACGGTTGACCCGCCTCCTTCCAATGCCGCTGTTAGCGATTGGTCGAAGCTTCAATCAATCACAGCTTAAACCAATCACTGCACTCTTCCCTCTGACATATGTGAAGCCAGCGGGTAGGTCAGACTCGGAGCCGGTCGGGAGCAAGGCAAAAACATCTTTCCCTCCAATAAATGTCTCCAGGGCTACTCGTTGCTCACATTTCAAGGAGAACTTTCCGTTGAATGTGCTGAAAACAGAATCTACCGCTGTGTCAAATGCTCGCCGCTGCTCCATGTTAGCAATGTTGACAGAGAAGTGTTTCATGTCGCGTCACTGCATTGAGCACGCCTCTTTGTACAAGCTCAGAATTGATTGATTTGTTTGGGAGATTGGAAATCGGTTGAATAGCCCTCTTGACCATACTAACGTTTTGGGGACTTTTTAATGAATGTGGTTTAGATTGACTGGCTGGAAAAGCTACCCAGTAAGAAGACCACAGAGGTTAAATAGAGATGACAGACTTGGGAATGATTAGATTAGATCTAACGCAGTTAGATTTGAATGATGGACAACATTTTAGATACCATGCAATGTAAGGTTCTTGCATTCTATACAACATGAGTCTTCTACCAAACTTATGTTAAACCCCTAAAAACTTCTGAGGTTCAAATATTTTATTGTCTTACAGAAAAAGCAGACAGCGACTGTGTTATAATGAAGGAAAAACTCCAGATTTTTCTTAAAGAAATGGATTTACAAATCAGAAATCCATTAAGCCCGAACGAATAAATGCCATTTATCCCTACTCCAACAGATATGACTCATGAAAAGAGTTGTCTCTATAGGCTGGAAGAGGACTGGATTTAAGGAAGGATGCATGTTTGGCTTGAAACAGAGGACCTTTGTTGTCGTCGTTACTAAACTAATTGCAATCACTGTCATGAGAAAGACTTGATATTTTAAGGGAAGTCACATCTCTGTCCACGAAATTTCAATGAGATCTGCACCGTCTCTGCAACAAGGACATGCAGCTGTCGGCTTCAGCATCACAGCAACCTGTATGGTGAAATCCCGACTTTGCCTCAATGCATCTGCAGCGCAAATTGATTTTTCATGTTACTGCTGGTCACTGGCAGCATGTGTGTTTGTGAATGTGTGTGCGTGCAATGATGATGCATGTAGAAGGACTAACAAACATATTAGGGTCAGTCGATATGAGGGGGAGCCCTCAGGACTCCTCTCTGACCTCCATTCACTTTCCCATCACTTCTATTTCTTAGGACTCTCAACTTTCTGCCCAAACTATGAAATGTCAGAAGATGCTTACAATGTCACGACAGTGCACGGGGGCAACGATGAGCTGTTGTTATGGAGACTGCATCACATCCGTTAGTGTGGTGATACTTTTCCAGGAAGGTGAGACACACAAACTGTCAGTCATCCCAGAGTGCTTGCTGCAAAATATCTTCACATCTCCCGCTATTGTTTGGCTTTCTACATTTTCAAACATATAAAGCAAAGTTAAAAATGTATGAGGCCACCAACACGAAACAGAGTGCTCGAGGTCTAAAGGGGGAAAAAAATCAAGGCATAATCAAAAAGTTTCACATATTGAAGTTTCTTTAAGTCGTCACTGGTTTGGACCGGAGTCAAACTTAGGCTACTCTCATCCTACCTTCAAAGATTTATTTCACTTGTCAAACATGAATTATTCCTATTGTGGCTTTCTCACAAAATGCATTGAGACTGAGACTTGCAATGCAGTCGTTTTGTGTCAAGGAGCATGAAAAAAAAGAAGGTGTCTGTGTAAATGAATCATGAAAGGAAGTTAAAGTGGTATTTATCAGTGTGATAAAAAAAAATGGAAGGGGTGCTGGAAATAAATAAAGTTTGGAAAACGTGGACAAAAATGTAAAACTTTCATTTGTTTCTTTGATATTTGAAATTGGCACAGATCTTTGGCTGTTATCATGACTGACATGAGATTTTTTTTCTTTTTAAGGCAAGCTGTGCTCCATCTAAGCAGGACCAAGATGCTGAGAGCTTATCTCAAATTGAAGTTCTTATTCTAATCTTTTAAACAGGGGCATCCTATTTGACCACTTGAACAAGATGACAAGAAATAAACTGAGATGACTCCCCAATGTGATGATTTATTTCAACACCCTCTCTCAAGCAGTATTTTGTCATTTTTTATGACAGATGGTACCAAAAAATAAGATTTAATTTTCTCTTTGAAGGCTACTAAACTGACAAGTTAACACAGTTATGTAGTCCCATGCACACAGAGATCCTGCCTGCAGAGTTCTGACCTCATTCCCATTCAGCACCTCCAGGATTAACTGGAATACATCTGTTTGAACAGTGTTGGATGTCGGTAAAGCTTTTGTGGTGGAACTGGAGCAAATCCCTCCAGCCAGGTTCCAAAAACCGGGTTGAAAACCTGAAAGAGGAGGAGAGAGCGCTGCTGAAGCTGGCCCAGAATCCCTTGGAATAAGAACGATTGTAAATGATTGTGCATCCCATACAAAACTTTCCATCTATGAGGAGAAGTTATGTGAAAAGACATTATCCTTAATTGGGATTTCTGAGTTGAGACTCATTGAAATGAGGACAGGTTGATCAATTTCATGCCAAATCCAGAAACAGGGAAGAGGTCAGTAAATAAATTGATTGACTGATTCACAGAATGGTCATGGTTAAGTTATTAAAGACAAATCACATAATTTAAGCATACTTATTCTAACAAAAACCACGGTCGATCTCCTTCTGTATGTCTCAAAATCTGTGTTTGTCTTGTCTGTGTGGATGCTGGTCAAACAGATAATGCATTATAATCTGGCTGAGTCCCTGCCATGGTTGTTGTAAGAGGAAACGTCCAGATTTTCCTCCTCTGAACAACAAGGTACACTGTTTGGCCTACTGTAAGCCAAATGTATCATTTGGTACATGCCATTTCTCAGACATTTTGAATCACTTTTTGGTAAAAACTTTGCTCAAAACCCTGTTGTAAATGGGCAGTTTCATACCAGACTGTATAACTGCTGCCCAAGGGACAAAAGGGTTAAGTTTCACAGTAAGTGGTGAAGAATGGTAAAATTATGACATTTAAAATGAATAAATTTCTCTTCATGATCTAATTATTTTCAACAAAACATACTTTTCTTTAACTGCTGACTGCCCAATGTTCTGCATTATATAAAACAGTAACACAAATGATAGCATACAACTATGACAGGTTTAAAAATGTGTAGTTAGTTGAAAAGGGACAGTAGCAGGACAAGCTTGAGCCCATACCGATCCAATATTTTCCAAGGAGATAATGCTTTTCACCTGGTTAGCTTAAGGCATGAGACAAACATGGTTAGAGAAAAAACACATTTGGCTTGGATTTTAATAAAAACATGGGTAATGGTTGGCTTGCTTTGTTGCCATATACAAATCAGGTGAAGTAAAACAATATCATAATTTCTGTAATCTTTTTCCCCCAGAACCATTTAAATTTGGCCATAGGAACAAATTTACCAACTTAATGCTTTTTGTGCAAGATTTTGCAAGGTAAAGCCAAATTATCCTCTCACAATGCCAATAAATTTGGGTTGGCTGGGTTGAAATGTTACTTTGGTTCTTCATCATCAAAAGCAATGTCTCAGAAAATCTTGAACATAAAATGTTCAGGAACAACCTGAGCTCTTTAACTGAAACAAAAACAAGCGGATGCCCCTTTATAAATTCTTGCAACCTTACTAATCCTTTTCAAAGAGCCGTCTCATCCATTTCCAGCCTTCAGAGAGGATCTTCTCCAGCAGCGTTCTCACAGGTGATATTTGTTCCTGCTGCATCTGAGCGAAGACAGAGAGATACTATTTGTGGTCATGTTGAACATTCACTCATATAAATTAATTCCCCTGCGGGGGGGGGGGGGGGGGGGGGGGGGGGGGGGGGGGGGGGGGGGGGGGGGGGGGGGGGGGGGGG
>JAVQJG010102895.1:0-24550 GCA_036024015.1 Craterocephalus amniculus
AAACCATAGAGGAAGAATGAAGACGGCGAAAAAAACATTAGAAGTTGCACAAGCTTTTGAAATAAAGTTCTACAAGTGTTCAGGGAGTGTTGGTGGTTAGAAACAACTTAATAGCAGCGTGTTTGTGCTGCCAATCGATGTTTGACTCCAACGTTGTATCGCAGAGTTTAGAATTAACTCAGCACTGCCGCTTAGCGGAGGTTAGCCGTAGCAACAGAAACGACGCATGGAAGCATGAAGGCAGCAACGCATGGAGACGCTTGAAACGGACGCCCCAAATTACGTCCGTCAGGGAGCATAAATGGGCCTTTAGTCAGGGGTGCTTTTTTATTGATCTGTATTGGAGTCGTTTAATGCACTTTAACACTTAACGTCTTGTTCCACATCAGACCTGATGTAGTATTGTTGCTCTAAAATATCACAGGACCTTGCTAGCATACCTGCTGTATAATAATATTTTGAAGTGGAAAACAAAAGCAGTCTAACAACCAGCTGCAATGTCAGCGATTCCAGGATTTTCTGAGGAGGGAATGACAGATTTATTAAGTATGACCAAATTGATCAAACTGAAGTTTAAACACTTGACTGAGTACAAAGAGTTCACTCCGCTAACTTGGGCAAAGGGTCCATTGGAGCACAATGTGGAAGCTATTTCTTTCCCTTAACTGTAATCAGAAGCTACAGATAGGAAGTTAACTTCAGCATCTCACCATCTCTCACTGAAGAGCTATAGAGGCAACCGTAGTTCCCACAGGTCGGCAGTCATGATTACAGGAGGAGGTTGAATTCATCCTATGAATGAATAGTGTTTTGGAGAGGCTGAGAACATGAGTTTTCTTCTTCTTTAGGAAACCACCTTCCGGACACTCAAGATGTGACAAAGCTCTCCCAGAGATGAGTAGAGAAGTTTGCCACCACCTGCGAGGTATTTTATCTTGACTCAGACCTGCAGCTCTGATGTTTGTCCAGTGTCATTGCGTTGTCTCACTGCACACTGGATGGATTTCTCATTGATGAAAAGCCAGTGTTGCTGCATGCCCAGCAGTTATGCCTGTCTCATACAGCAGTGAATAAAGCAGACAAAAAGAAAATAAAAAAAGCCCAAGAAGAACTGCAAGGCATTTTGTTTCAATATATTCATATGTACCATATTGATAATTGGAGAAAAACACAAATTACCTCACTGCGTTGCAGGACCACCTAGGTGTAAGCATTTACATGGTTAATAACTTTCAAGCATTTATGATGTGTTGTTTACACCTGGCTTTGGGAGATACTGATGATGAAATCATGATCAGGACATCTGTACTATTAACGCTGCCGTGTTGGACATCAGCTGCTGGCAGACGTTATTCTGCATGAAATGTCCTCATTCTGTTTCTTGCACATAGCCTTTACAACGTGTTTTCACTGCAGCCCCATGAAACATTGTATTTTCACAGACTACTCCAGCACTTCAGCACAGCTTCTCCTTCCTTCTGCTATACCCTCACAACTGTGCTGTTTCAGAAAAATACAAGTCATCTTAAAGGGCCGTTAGTACAAAAAAGCGGTTCAGTCTGCTTTGCTTGAGTATGATTTAAGAGGCAGTATTCAGACTTTATTGTAACCCTGATGCACTTTTAGAGAGCTGTGTGCTTGTCAATGTTTTTTTTGTTCGTTTATTATATAAGAGTTGAATTAGACTGTTTCAGGAAATTTGGAAACGAGAAGGTGGGCTAACAGCTGGCTGTCATGAATTGGGTTCAAGTTGTATGCAAAAAAAGGCTCAATTGATGTCCGCGTCAGACCAAAAAACACGAGTCTTTTTGCCCATCAGAAAAGCTACATGCCTTCTCATTACCCATTACACATTCTTTTCCCTGTAGTATATGAGCAGAAATCATAGCTGTGGCAAGACAAAAGGAATGTGTTATGAGGTTGCTGTGGCCACATGCAGCCCTGCAACAGTGCTACATGTCTGGTCTAAAGCCTGACTTTACACTTGTGAGATTCGTAACCAGAATTTTAATCTGAATTTCATCGAGTTTACGCTTTTTAGACATTGCTGGTTTTTTATCTGTCTGTGTGTGTATGCATTTGTGTGCATGCGTGCATCTCTGAGACATAATGATGCTCATCTGTGGAAAGGTCATCTCCACCCTCTGTGCCTCTCCTCCCTTGCCTTTCTCTCACTCTGTTCATTATCTATTCAGACTTGCTCCCTCTGCTCTGCATTTATTTTTACCTCCTCATGTAATCCTTAATTAATGTGGATAGAGTCACAGTGCCTCACATTCTACTACCATGCACACTTTCGTTTGTACGCACGCACTCATTCAGGCATATTCTTCCAAGCGCCGCATACACCAATTCAGTCATTCCTGTCCTCATCTGAGAGCATAATGGACAGGATCGCACAGAAACACACACATGCTGCATACAGAATAAGAATTTGGTGTTTTCATCTGTCGTTAATCCAAAGCATCAACCGCATAACCGTCAGGAGTTTAAAGCTGGCCAAACACCTCTAAAGCATCTTATGGCCCCCATTTTTTAGCTGTTTAGAATGAGCCAAAAGAGAATACACTGTTCCAAATTATTATGCAAAGTACATTTTACTCACATTTTCATAAATAATTGGTGCAAATGTCAGTCAGTATAATTTTTATGTCATAGACCGTTGAGTTTCATTCAAATTTCATTGAACAAATCTCGTAATGATAACAGTATTTTTAAAAATATCTAGGGTTGCACGGCACTTATCGGCAAACAGAACTCTTTGAAAATGTGTCTGTTCCTGAGCCCCCTCCAACCGTTTCTGCTCTGAGCATTGTTTAGGGGTGGCCAAACATTTGTTTTAAGCACACTTGCAAACTTCTTGAGGATCATACACCTTGAGGTTCGTGAGACTCCAGAAGCCCCAGCGGCTTCAAATACCTCTTTGCTGCTTTGCAGTGGCCTTTCAGCAGCTTCTCTCTTGATCCGATGCAGTTGTCTGGCAGAAACATTTCTTATTTTACCTTTATCTACACAAACTCACCTGTGCTCTGAATTAGCAACAAATTTCTTTTCAGTTCAATGATCAGGTTACAGAGCATTGTGACACAATGCCACCCATGAGTTTAATTTGAAAAACTAATAGAAAATGTTTTTGACTTTTACATCCAAATTGCATAATAATTTGGAACACATTGTAGTTATTATCAAAACATTAGAAACTAGACTTTCTGTATTAGTTGAACACTTTTATCAGATCATCACACCAATATGGCAAAAGACAGCAACTAGACTTGCTGCTGTTCTGCTTGTGGCCTCTCTATGAATATGACTTGGGAGTTGTTTGGTCATCTTGTTTGGTCATCATTGTTTCTCTAACTCTTTCAAGCACCATATTCCGTTTTGTTTCCTATTTACCCTGAGATTCTTCTTAATCATAGACTTTTAAAGAGACACAAATAACTATTTTCTCAGTGACTGGTCCCCTATCGACGGCTACTTCAGCATCCATCTTGCATCCTACCTCCACTATGAGCTCTCTTCAGACAGTAAAAATGGTCTTTTCTCAACTCTTGCCTTATCTCTTGTTCTTATTTAGTTCTCCTTAGTTTCTTCTCTTGTCCGATATTGTCTTCTAGTGTTTCTTTGCTGAATCCTCCAGTGCATGTTCAAAACAGCCCATGTGTTTACATTTGGTCACTAGCATGTAACGCATCCGCAAAGTGAAACTCAGCAGGCAATGTCCCGGATGTGAATATTCAATAGTGAAGCTTCTCAGCTCTAGAAATGTACCTAGTAGATGTCACGTGGCATCAAACAAGCCTGGAAAGCAGATCTTGCTTTTATTCTGCCTACTCAGTCAACCGTATCAATACTACCTTCACATCAGATTGTTTGCAAATGAAACCTTATCTGGGTATCTATATTCAGGATTAAGTTGGTTGGATATGTGTTGAAGAGCTAAGTACACATGTAGGGGAGGTATTATCAATAACCTCTGGAGTTTGAGGAGGTCGGAAGTAAATTAGAAATGTAAGGTATACATCCTCCTGAAGATACTGATTCTGTAAACTGATTCATCAGTTTATTGATGACAATAATAACATTATTTAAGCTATGAAGTGCACTGATTGGTGCAGCTTCGTTCTCTTTTACTACTTAATGAACTTCAGTTTAGAGAAAATATATCATTCTCGTTGGCTAAAAAAATGGAGTTTCAACAAAACAGATCTCTCTTAAGGTGCAAATTCAAGGCACTGCTCAGTGTGAGTTTAGCTACAAGATAAGACATGGCATTTAACTACCATGTAACGTCATGCTCACGCGTTCATGCACGCACACACACAAACACACAGAGAGGTAGCATCCTTAATTCATGCCAAATAGTTTCTATCTTTAAACCTCTCCAGAAAGACTGTATTTTGGTAAATTGGTCAGCACTTGAGACGCGGCATTTTGTACTTGACTTGTCATTGGGATCCTTGTGATGGTTTCTACTCAGTAAAGGGGGTGGGGCACGTGAAATAAGGTCATGCCTTCCAGAGAATTGGATCAGATAATGCAGCTAGTGTTTTAAGTGTCTTTTTTTTTTTTTGTTAGTTTGCTTTTCATAGTTGAGATGCATCTTCAATTTCTTTTATATCTATCTGGACAATATCCATACAACCACAGTTTGACATGTTGTAAAACGTGAATGTGAACACACATGTTGGCATGAATGAAGTTCCTCTACACCTAGGCGGTGTTACGGGAGATATTTGTTAATGGGAATGTTTCTGGTTAAAGGATGCGGCTCTCTTAGGTCAGATTGTGATTCAAAGGTCAGAAATGGGACTGAATCCTCGTCGCTTGAGGTTGATATGCATAGGCACTTCTCTATCAATAGGCCCTTTCTCTCCATACATAACTCTTTCACTAGCTTCTCTGATAAGACCGCATCTGTCTCATCCTTTAGTTGCTAGGCAACAGGCTTTCTGTGTGTGTGTGTGCTCACACGTTGCTGTGGCAATGTCAGGCTTTTGCCTGTAAGAGAGGGGAGAGAGATGTTGAAAATAGAGAAAGGCAGATGAGAGAGAAGTACTCAGAGCAGTGAGAGGGAAGAAATGAGAATGAGTCAGAGCACTGATGAAGCTGAGGGATGGGAGAGGAAAGCGCCAAAAAGCACTAGATTGTCTCTGGCTGTTCCTGCAGCCGAGCTGCACATATATAAACGGGCCTGCCACTATCTTAGCGAGGTCACCGGCAAAGACAGCATGATTTACCAGACTGGCAAGCAGGCAGGCGGCGAGCCCTGAGCTGTTATTGGATGGAGCGGAGAGGTGTAAGGAAAAGTGGACGTGCTTGGAATAAAAAAATCCCAACAAGTGATTGGATTCCCTCCCACACCTCACTCCTGTCTTGCTCTCTACTCCAGGAGTCTCATAGATAATAGGACCACTCCCACTCACTCACATTTCAAATGCTTTTTGTCTTTTCCAGAAGCCTGCATGTAGCAACTACTACTTTTACTGGCATTTAAGCCTGAAGTATGATAAGAGTTGCCACAGAAATGCAGGACTTTGTATATCTGAGATATATTATACCCATGTATTCTTTTAAAATGGACGGAACAAATGCTTGTAGAATTGGGGCCTTCATATTCAGAGGTGTGCATAATGACATTTCTTTGATAAGACTGTGCACAGATTGATTGTGACTCTTTCTTGTGCCTCCTCCAGGCTTCTGTTGTCATTCTAACATAATACAGCTCTCCCCTTAGTGCTTGCATATGTGTTAGCACATGTTTGTGCGTGATGTGTCAGTCTCCTTCTCTACACAGGTTTATAATGAGGTGAATGGGCCCGGGTCAGGGACTGAGCAGCCAAGCTGGGCTTTGGTTGCCAGGATACAGCAGCTGAGCCAGCCTGGCTTTATTTGCACACCAAACAGGCTAGCTAGCTGCTGCTGCTGTTTTTCTATAGATCATTCTCCCGCACAGCATGTCAATAGACCACAGGATAAACACATGCACAGACTAGGGCTAGCTAGATGTTACTGTACCATTTTCATATCACGATTACTTTAATTTAGATTTATATGTTTTACCTTTTTTATTTAGGCTTTTTCTGACAGAATAGTAAAATAAAGTGTGTTTAAATGTTTTCAGATGTCGAATCTTCTTATTTGTCAGATTGTTGTGATAGTAGGTCATGCTTCATCAAAGCGCAGCGAGTGGTGTTGAGGATGCGATGGAAAAATACATTTCAAGTGTGACACCGTTTGACCTGCGCAGCATTTGTGTCACCATTTATGATAGCATGCATGTGCCGTAGGAAATCTGTTTACCTGCTCCAAGATATGAGGCGACTGGCTGCCAGGGAGTGCTCTGCTGATTGTATCTGATTGTGCAATATGTAGTTTGGTGGGTTGCTACTCGCACAAACACGAGCACAGACAGACAGAGGAACATGCCCATCCCTGCGTGCAGCTGCTGTTATTCAGCTGTCAGTGTGGAACATTTGAGGTGTGTTCTTGTGTGTACAATGAAAGTCATGAGATGGGAGTGGCATGGGGCTGAAGCAAACAACTGCTTTTCATCTCTGTACCTGTACCTTCACTTTGTCTCAGCTGTGTTTGTATATGTGCTTATGTCTCTGTTTTCCTGTTGCTTTATTTCACTTCCCTCATCAGTAATCAGTAGTGTGTTTTGCAGCAAAATTTGCATTGATGGGATTTTTATCTTGTAGAAATTAGGCCATGTGTTGTCCAATTTAGAGGTTTTAGTGAAGCAGAAATCTGAAACTAAATAATGTAGTATGTCTACTCCTATAACATTGTATATTTCAATACTTTGTACTTTTGTGAATAAATACTGGTTAATATTGAGTAAAGAAGTGTTTTCAAGAAGTGTAGCCTTATTTAAATAAGGCAAAAAAATTAATAAGGATAAAATTGATACAAAAAATGGACTAATCTTCATTTTGTCATCATTCTGTCAGGCTACATGCATGTGCTGGTTTAGATGTTAGTATGAAGTTTCAAAACCACCTCACATTGTCAGTCTTGAAGGCAACTCTGAATGCCAGCTAAAAGTAAGCTTGTGGTGTTTGTCAGTGCATCTGTGAGAGCATACACAGTATGCTGCAATATGCTGAAGCGTTGGCCTCTATCTGACCGCAGAGGGAGTGGCTCGCAGGATGTAGAGAGAAAGTAACAAGGGACATAAAAAGAAAGTAGTGTTTATTCAAGGGAAAGAAAAGAGAATAAAAGTAGCACTGGCAGATCCTGCCCTTTTTTGGAAGAGATCGTTTCTCCGGCTCACCTCTTATTACTCCTTTCAGAAATTATTATCATCACAGATGTGCCTAACTTGGCTGAATTCATGTATGAAACCTTACAACTCAAATAACCTTTTCTGGTGTCTGGGAATGTGTGTTAAGAAGTGCAAGGGTCAGCAGACAATTGCCTTGTTTAGATTTACACCTGGTTGTCTTACTTTTATTTTGACCTACTATCCTTTTATGGGAGATCCATCCCTTTATATATGTCTTTGATAATTAAATGTTTAAAGTGGTTTTGATGGAACTGAATTAAACAGATATATAAAAATAACCAATGGACCTTTTCATTTATACATAAATGCAACTCTTAGTTGTTTTTAAAATGTCAACCAGTTAGTGTTTTTTGGTTTATAGTACATTCAGTGGGCTGATGTTTACTAAACATGAACGTTGATTGAGATCACCATCCTTCTTGTTCTTGGTGACAGTAAGTTTATTTGGTATGAGTACAAAGTCACATTTGTTGTGGCTCACAAATGAAGTCAAGCAGCAAAGAAACATTACCTCTTTTATAAGGGGGTTGTTGTTTTTGTCCAAATGTTTCAAAGGTCCTCCCGACTCATGTACGCACAAATGCACATGTGGAGGAAATCAACTTCAGCACAGAACACATACAGACACATAGTGTCAGCAGATATTTTTGGATCACTTGACTGGGATGGAATTACAAAGGAAATGATTCCTGTGGTTTTTGCACAGGGTTTCCTCACAGTGTGTGTTTTGTGTGACTACTAGCTTGCAAACATTATTTTCCTGTATTTCACATATCAGCAAAATGCTGCGTAGCTATAACTGTCCATCATAGTAGTCCTGAAATAGTGCAGAGATTATTGTTCTAGAAGGCCAGCTGACCTAGTTTTAGGTGTGTGTCTGTATTGCAGTTAGATTTGTTTATTTCTGAAAGTAGCCGACCTTCCTGTCACTTTGATTGGTGTAGTGAGAGTTGGGAGTTAAAAGGAGGTAGATTTGAATGCCTACCAGTTTCAAAGTGGGAGTAAGAATGAACCACAGGAAAGAGAGGAAGAGGCCAGGGGTTTGCTGCGACTCTCTTTCCATACAACAGTAAAGGGAGCGAATAATTTGTCCGCTGCAGTTGTGTGCCAATCTGGTTGGCTTATTGGCTGTCTTGAACTGACTGACTTGACTGGAAGGATATAAATAGAAGTTTTTCAATAGGATAACTGCAGAGTGGAGGGAAGAAGGATGGGGGAAGGGAGGGGATATGTTAGTGGCGCCAGGAAAGATAGGAGTGCCAGTGTCTCAGAGAAGAGGGAGAAAAAAAATGCAACCGTGGTCTCATGTGTTCACTCACCAAAGTCAAGTCACAATGTGCATTATGGAGAAGGGATTTGTGGGGTGGAATGTATGATTAATTCATGGCCCTGTGAAGCTGAGGGCCATGTAGGAAGGCAGTGGATGGTAATGCATGTTTTGTTGTTGTGAACTTGCACATGTAGAATGGAGAACAGAGACATTATTCTGTAAAGCTTGATCATGGATGCGTAGAACAATTACTCACACCAGGTAAAGTTTGGTTTGAAAACAGGAAGGCAACAATCCATGTTATGAACTGAGAATAGTAGATATGGGGTAAAGTTATACAGAGTAAATCCCACAATTACAAGGACTGACTTACTTTGCTGTTAGCAGCCATTATGGTTTTTGTCTAGACGTACCAGTCATGTTTAGTTTCCTACAACATGAGGTTACTCTGATTAGATTATCTGCCCTGTTGTCATGTTAAATTCCAGCTTATTAATGCTTTAGTTGTAATTGTGCTAAAATTAAATCGATGCATCCGTTTCAAATCTCATAGCGCCATCCTTTATATTGTTTTCTTGTCAGGCTATACATCCACCAGAGGGCAGTGTAAAATTCAGAGTGTACCTCCAAGTTATAACGTCCGTTTCAGACAGTAACAAACATGGAGAAGGTGGAAGAGATTGTGACAATGTACATACTCAGAAAGAGAGATGAAGAGTAGATGGTAGGGACTATTAAATACATACATTAAGTCCATTAAATACATATATACTTAAAGCTATACTGTTAGTTTGCATTGGTTCTACTTAGCGATGCACCGAAATGAAAATTTGTGGCTGAAGCCAAAGCCGAAAAACATTAAAATGCTTGAACGAAAACCGAATATTAGATGTGGTTCAGTTTTTCTTCAAGTATTGTATAAAAAGCCTAAAATAAATTTGTAGACATTTTTCAATCAAAGTATTTATTGAATATATTCTGGCATTTTTAAATATTCCAGCAGCCTTTGCTTTTTTAAAAAACACAAAGTTTTACATTTATGTTAGGCCTTCAAACAAAACATGCATCCAAAGACATCCGACACTTTAAAAAATCAACACGCTGCTGACATTTTACCTGGCGCCAGGTCACCTCGTCACTCCACGTTGTTTGATTGCGTCATTGCGTCACAGCCACTATTCACTCCAACGAAGGGCGAATGTAGCTTTTCTTGCACTATTTCTGCACCAGTTCTACTTTGTTTCCTGTGTCAGGTGACCTATCTACAAAAGGCCCTAAAAATGGTCAAAATTTCCCTCCTAAAGGACGCAGACGACGCACATACTGCTCTGCATCTGTGTCAAGTGTAGAGCAGAAATGCCCTTTAGAAGCATTTTGCCTGTCATAGCTGCAACTCTCCTCTCTCTTAATTACATTATCTCCAGAGCAAGGGTGTAATGGTTGAAAACAGAGTGCTTGATGTGCTACTAATGGCTGCATAGTCTGGCTGTGTTGAAATGTGTTTTCATTGAAACACAGTTGCCAGGTGCTAACCTCCCCCACCCTTTCCTTTGTTTTTCACATTGTTCCAGACGGTTGATGACGATGCAATGGCAGCGTGAATGAAGCTTGGCGTGGGGAGAGCTGAACGATGCCCAAAGGTGGGGGTTCTAAAACCCCCCAGCTGGATCACTTCCCACTCAACACCGACATGGTGGAAAAGCAGGGGGGGAAAAAGGTAAGATGGAGTAAAAAAAAAAAAACATTGCACAAGTTTTAAGATGTGGATAATTCTAGACATTTTGCACTGAATACCACAATATTTGATTATGGTTATAAAACCTTAGAAGTCCTGACAGACCTTTTTGGAAGATCAAGAATAAATGAAGAAAATGGACTTGTTTGTTTGGGTTTGGTGGACAGACCATCCATCAACCCAGAGATCTGGGTGCTTGCCACATAGCAGAATATTTTTCCCCTCTTACTTGGTAACACTTTCAGCCTGCAGACCTTTGAAGTGAGTCACTGATGAACCTGTGAATTATGCTTAATTAGATTCAATAATTACCAGATTAAAGTTGAATCTTAGTTTCACCACATTGTTTGTACTCACTCCCTGTATATGTATGCATACTCCCCAACCAACACAAACACAATTTTCTGTTTTTGAATGCCATATGTATTCCTATCCCAGACATCAATCTCAGGTCACCAAAGCCAGTCAGAGTAAGTTCATGTTTCATGACCGAAGATGGGCAGTGATGGACGGTTGGTTTACTATAATTGACCCCCGTCAGATAAAACTAGCACACAAGTTTAATCTGCTCCACTGTCAGTCTGTATCAGATATTACTGTCTGTTGTCACAATACTGGACAGTGTACAAGATTTCATGGTGTTTTGTTTTGCTGCTCTCTAACCTTTCTGTGCAAAAGTCAAACTCTGTGAAAGTTCCCCACTGTCTAGTGTCATATATATATAGTGAAGAATGAAGTGACACTCTGCAGGTTGAGTTGGGTTTTTCCATCACTGCAATATTTTTTATATGCCAGCCTGGGATTACATAAGGAGACAAAAGCTGCTGAGACCATCTAAATCCACAAGTAACAGTAGCTTGTACAGAAAAAAACTTGAACTCTTGAGGGAAAAAACAAGAAAGTGTGGCCATGTATGCTTGGGAGAATTGGGTAAACAATTGCAGTAAATTTTAAATGACAGTAAATCAGTATTATTGGGTTTTACTCAGTTTCTCGTCCCTAAATCAAGATAAAATTATCTTAGTTTGATACATATTATCATCTCCAATTGCTGCATTTTGCCTTGTTGGACTACAGCAGAATAAACATTACACTACATTGTATGCATCTTCAATCCAATATAAAATGCTTGGATTCAAGAGGGATTTCAGCTTTCATCACTCAGTATCTCAAACCCACCTTAAGCAAACACATTAACGCACAAAAATAAACATGTCCATTAGCCTCTCAAATCAAATCAAAAGTTGCATCGACATGATTTTGACTGAACTGCTAACAATCTGGCTCAGAAATGCGTAGTTTGAAGAAGGCGTTGTTCACGCTGCAGCTTAATTCACGTTTTTTCGTTTGTTAGTTTTTTTTGCCCATATATGGCTTGTATCGGAATTTTTAAAGGCAGTCTGAACGACAAAAATCCTCTGTTTAAAATCTGTCCCAGGCTACTTTCATATGCGGTCCTTAATCGGATACATATCCGATCTGTGTCATAGCAAGCTCAGCCTGCGTCACCGTTCTGATCTGGTTGAAGCGGAACGCAGCGATGTCATGGCAATATTAAATCATTTTATTCTTCAATTGGCATAATTTCATTTGTCCCGACTGTGCAAGTACTTCCAAATTAATACTCAAACATGCGAAGGATGCTTATTTACTTCTGTAAACACTACGGTCTGCGTTGTGCTTTTCTCTGAACTTGCATGTCACTGCGGGGCAGTGTACTGTTCACACTAAAGTTTGATGTAGGTCACATGCAGATAATAATGTGAATGAGCACACAGAAAAATTGGATCTTGGTTAAAAAAAAAAAAATCGGATTTGAGCGTTAAGGCTTGCAGTGTGAATGTATCCCGAGCCTCAAGGGGAAATGTTTCCTCCTGGGCCTTGTTAGGAAACTCTGTTAACGATGGCTTTTATTGCTCACACATATACTCAAACGCTGAACGCGGTCTGATCAGCTTTCTTATAAGTTCTGAGTTTCCCATCTCAGTGTTTAACAACTTTGAGATCACTATTAAAGTTTGTTTTAACTTATGACAAGACTTAAACTCAGATCATGTTTGCCAACTTTACTTAAACCACATTAATTCAGTCGCACAACTATTGTGGAAAATGCAACAACAATTAAATGTAAATTAAATAAATTGTCCTGAAAATGAGCTATGAAAGCATCTTCCCCTTCATTTAACTGAGACACAACTACACTTAGTTTACAGCAGAGCTAAATGCTAGACGCAGCTTGATGATGTCATGTTGTGAACTTAACTTTAACCTGCCAGCAGCAGCACAGACTGGCAAAGAGAGGAATGGCACAGCTTATGCAGGCATGGATTTACAGCCCTCTGCAAAGGATTGCATCAGACTCTGGCATACAGGGAGGGAGGGAGGGAGGGAATAAGGCACACGGGGGTGGGTTAAAAAAGAAAGGGGAAAAAAACAGTGAAACCAAAAGAGCAGGCATTGCTAAGAGACGACCAGACAGAGTGCAAAGTGAAGCAGATCTAAGGAGCGTCAAGTTGACAAAGTTTTAACATTTAATTCAGCAAAAACAACTCAGTCTAACTTTAGACATGTACTTCGGGGTTTTTATGCCATATGATTCAACAAATAAATGGATGGCATGTTTGCTTCTTCCACTTAAATGTATTGTAGTTTCTCCCGTGTCTGCATCATGCTTTAGCTTTAATTGTGTTCCTGTTTTGAAGCCTTTGTGCAGCCGAGTGCAGACAAGTGAGGGAGAGATCCGACTCACTGTAGCTGACACTGTTCGTCTGTACTGTACCATGACATCATAGTCTTATGACTGGGGCAGGGCAGGGGGAGGGGTTCAAGGAGTTGACACACAATAGAAAATCGACCCTGAGCATAGAAAGAGATGGAAAAGGAACTGAAATACAGTGAGCATGTGCACATTACATCCTCACGTTCATCTTAAACCTGGGGAATATTAACTTCAAGTGTCTTGACCAGTCTCCAGAATATCTGTTTTTTTCTCTTTCCTTTAACCATTCTTCTCAGAAGTTTGAATTTTCAAAGACTGGCGCATTCATAATGCATCGCCTGTGGAAATTCCCCTCTCAGTGAGAGCTTAATCCTATAATGTTTATTTCCTGAAGTGTTTAGTACAGATTATGTCAAATAGAATGTACAACCACAGTCATTACCTGAAATAGTTCAGTGATGTGGACCAGAACCCACATGACAGATAATATCATTATGAAAGGCATGCCACTATTTTTTGCAAAACACAACCTTCTTAATAATAGTAATAGATTTAAAGAAAGCTGATAATTGCTGATGACACTCTCTCATAAAAGATCTTTTCTTCTAAGGTTGCTGTTACCATCTCTATGTCCCAGATTTAGCAACAAGAAGATAAGATAAATCCAGTTCCTTTGCAGTACTGAAAAATACAAAGCCACATTGTTTGTGTGATTAAAATCCTTTAAAGTTTCTTTTAAACTTTGTGCAGAGTGCAAATTGCTTCCGCACGTTCGTGTATTTCCTTTTTTAAACAAAACCTGTTTTAACCAGAGCAAGTTTATATTGTGATTGCAGAACTTCACTGGCCATCAGACCTCACCAGCCCTAAGGCATCTGAAATACAAATTTTCAAAAAGCCTTCATAAAAATGGATTTGCCACTGTCTGCAGGAGCAATCAGTTATTGTTTTGATTCAGTTCTGGCTTTCATGACTACTTAAGTCTGAGATATTATGTTCATGTTGTTTGTTTTCTTCCCGTACATGTGAATAAATCCTGTCCACTTGTCCAATTGTATTAAAAATTATCCTGACAAATGAATTCATGATCACCAAATCAAACTCTTTGATTGATTAGACAAGACTATGTCCGAGTACACCTGTACAATTACTGCAGTAGTAATGACTGCAGTCTCCCCTGGTCCTAAACCTGATATACCCCTGTATCCCCCCCAGATAATTGATTTGATTTGATAGTTTTATTTTGAACAGTAACACCCATACAGAAAACAAAACAAAAAAATAAGAGAATGTGTTTGTTTTCTTCAAGCAATCATCTTTATTTGTTCCATCAGACCTACACAGTTTAAATTCTGACATCATCTCCTTATCCAATGCACATTTTTAATACTGAAAGACTGAACTTCCATCCAATCATCCAGAGTCCATGTTTGTTTTTCACTTTACTTATTCTGCACCACCATTTTTTTTAAAACTTTACCTTAAACTTTCTTAGTTAGATTATTAAGGCAGGACTGAAAGGAAACTACCGGCCTAAAACAAGCATAATGCAGCATACATGTTTGCCCTCTGTCATTTTGTATTGTCATAATAATGGTGTTCATTTCCTTTTTAAAACTGATGTTTGATTTCTGTTTATGTGCATTTGTTTGAATTTTTTGCTTGTGGATGTTTAATTTTCAAGTTATAATGATCTGGCTTTTCTGAACTGTCGCTTTGATGTGTTCCCTGGCTGATCTGTATGTTTACCCTTTTGTAGCTTCACCATTTTCTTTCTTCAAATTTAAGACAGATTGAGAATAACAATCATCTTTGACTACACTTTGTGTTGAAGTGATTTCTTGAAGGAGTTTTATAGTCTTTCCATTGTTTGCTCTTTAACAGCTCTCTGGTTAGGGCCATGTTTCCTGTCAATCAGCTCGTTTGGTCTGCAAGAGCTCTTTTAATGGCAGACTAATTTACATATTGAAATTTGAACACATTTATTTTTTTAAATTTTAATTTGGAGGTGATTCCATTTTTTCCCTCTTCTTGCTGTGAAAGAATAACAAAAAATGTCATCAGTTTAAAAAATGTTTTGAGCCAGAATTTAAATTCTTAAATTATATGGCTTTATGCATCTCAGATTTTCCCCCTCAAATTAAACAAATCGATATGTTACATGTTTTGTGTTTTATTTATTTCAGAAATATTCTTTATCTAGTCTTGAATCAATTCATCCGATTGTTTTTCTCTTCTTTTTTCACATTATTAAGTATTTTCATCTCTTTGAGTAGTTACCGGTTTTCCCTTTCAATACATCTGTGTATTTATTTGTTTATTCATTTTTAGAATTTTGATTTCTTACATGCAGGAAATTGATTAAATAACAGGAATATTTCAATTCCAACAACAAACAATTGCACTCAATTTCTCTGCCTTAACATGCACAAAGCTGTAAGTCAGGATGAACAAGTTACTTTTGATCCGGTACTGTAAGATCCGGTTACAGCAAAGAAACGAGGTGGACAAACGCATAAGAATGTACATCTGTTGATAGCAGATAGGCTTGGCCTTGTGATTGTTTCCAGCAGCTGTAAACCATAGAAGTAAGCAGGCGTCAGTTTGGCCTTCTGTCCCTGCGCCAGTCTCTTTTATTGGTACAAGACTAAGAAACTTTATGGAAAAAGTTCTTTTGAAAAGCCCAAAGTGGCTTGAAGAATCAGGGAAGTACAAACAAGAAGGGATATGTGCAGCCCCCCTCCACATATAAGCTCCACGGATGGCTCAAAAATGTTTGTTTTTCACATATCTTTAACGTTTAAATGCTGTTGCATCTAATGAAAACCTTTAGCTCTTAATTGTGTTGCTTACTGTGGTTTTCATGTTCTCATTTGTCTCTTTCCAGGATAAAGTGTTGTCAAATAAGACTCCTAAACTGGATCGCAGTGATGGCGTCAAAGAGATGAAAGAAAAGGCCCCTAAAAGGAAGCTGCCTTTCACTGCTGGAGCAAATGGAGACCAGAAAGATTCTGATTCAGGTAGGAAGATGTTAAAATGTATCTTGCTTCTGACCCCCTCTTCCATGTTGACTTTGAAGTTAGAATCAAAGAGGAATGGGGAGGAGGGGGAGGGTTGTTGCATCACATCTTCTGAGGCTGAGGGGAAGTAGTTGTGCTCTGTTAAAGGGGGCTGGCCTTTGTGAAGTGAAAGTGTCCCTAGTTTTAGTTCCAGGTTAGCTGTCTGGCAGCAGCAAGAAGTTTGGATTGGTCTTTGTCGTCTTAGAGAGTGGACCACACAAATGAACATCCAGTCAACTGGGAATCTGTAACATGAACAGACCTGAGCAGGTTTTGGTTCGGTAAGACTCTGGCTTTGTGTTTTCTTTAATTAGGGAGATGGGGACGTCTGCTCATGCTTGTTTGACTTTGGGCTTAAAGGACTCAGGATTTAGTTTGTTGACAGTGGTCCAAATGAAAGGTTTTGCTAACAACCCTCATCAGAGGCAGTGGTTGATTCGCCGCATTGCTTCACGCTCAGCTATTACAAGTTTTCCACTACAGGCAGGGGAGGGAAACCAAAGTATATTGCAGCATACCACTATGGCAGTTAGGGCTTGGTGTTATGTTTTGTAAAATTGGTCTTTTCTTGGGTTTCATGCGAGTTCTGTTAAGCTTAAAGGAGTAAGTGCAATGTGTGATTAAGTAGCGGGCAATCATCTTGAATCCCTGCTGTTTTTGTACATGCATGCTTTTCACATGCTTGTATTTATTTTGCAAGATGATTTACTATTTTGTTTCTGTAGAAGTCATTTTAATTCTTGTTTAGATAAGTATAACTCTGTCAGCTGGCTTCAGATAATTTACCTGCTTTCCTCAAGAAAAAGGTCAACCCCACCCCCTCTTTAAGGGGAGGTGTGAACTCTCAGATCAGGGACAATAGGTGGACGGCCTATTAGTATGCTAATAGCTTGATGTTTGGGGCGATGTTGGCTTCCAGCCCCTGACTATCTCTACCTCTGTGTAGCATTTTCACTGCTGATCCATTGTATAGTATCTTGATGATTAAATAAAGCACGTTCCTATCAAGTTGCGATCACATGAGATCTTAATTATTTATTTTTGTGAGGATTTATTTAATCAAAGTGGAACTTGCTCTTTCTTTATCTCCAGTGGCTTACCTCATAGTTTCATTATGATCAGTTTTAGGGCCTTTTCACATGGCGTGCTCGGGCCCGTGCCGTGCCCGGGATCGATTACTCCTGAGTTGTGTTCTTATGCCAGTGCTTGAACCAGGCTCGGGCCCGCTTGGTAATGTCGGCGCCAGAACACTAGGTGGCCGTGTTGAGGAAAGTTGGCTGATAGCGAACAACCGAGGAAGAAGCAAAGCCTTACGTCTTCAGCTCAGTATATCAATAACAAAGCGAACTCGTCTTGTTACTTAGTATTTTCTTCTGTACTATAGATGTAAGCCAGGCAGTCATATTTTATGTTTTGGACGTTTTAAATCACTCCACAGTAATCGCTTTGCGCTTGCGATCGCCATGTTTGTTTACAGTGAAGCTAATGGTGTTGCTAATGCTAAACCTGCCGGTAGGGTCGGATGTTGCTTTGATCAGTTCCACTTGTAGCCCACATGTCACGTCCGGAACGGCCCGGATTGCGTTCACAAGCCATCCATCCGTGCTCGAGCACATGGCAAGCTAGTTCCCGGTTCCGAGCACGTTTGACCACAAATTTTGTCCATGTGCAAACAGGCCGGGCCCGGCACGGGTGGCCCAGGTTGGGAGGTAGTCCAGGACCCCGGCCACCTGTGCTCAGGCACAGAATAATGCTTTGTGAACGCAATCCAGGCTGTGCCGGACGTGACATATGGGCAAAAGCGGAACTGATCAAATCAACACTCGACCCTCCCGGCAAGTTTAGCATTAGCAACACCATTAGCTTCAATGTAAACAAACGTGCAATAATGTGGAGCGGGAAGCGATTACTGTGGAGTGATTTAAAAAGGCTAAAATGTAAAATATGACTGCCTGGCTTGCATAGTCATTGTCCATAGTGGACAAAAAAACACTAAGTAACAAGACAAGTTCCCTTCTTGTTGATATACTGAGCCGCCACTTGGCTGAAGACGTAAGGGTTTGTTGCTTCTTCCGTGGTAGGCTATCAACTAAGTTTTCTCAACACTGCCACATAGTGTTCTGGCGCTGACATTACTAAGCGTGTCTGAGCCTGGTTCAAGCACTGGCATGTGAACACAACTCAGGAATGATCGATTCCGGGCCAGGCACGGGCCCGAGCACGCCACGTGAAAAGGCCCTTAGATACATCATGTCTCCGGCACACCTCATTCACGCGAACTGGATCCACCACCTTGTTGTCATGTTCTATGCAATGGCCTGTTAATTAGTCAGGTTTGTTCAAGCAGGGCAACATCTAAAGCCTGCAGGATAGTGGTGCTTGAGGACTGATGTTTGAGATCCCTGGTCTAGCCCACCTGCAAAGTTTTATACCTCTGGCACAACAGAGTACCCAGCCTCTGCTCTGCACCAACTCCCTATAGATGTTGCACACCGTATTGGTCTGAGCCAGTGGAGATTGAATGTAGCCCCTCTCAGATCTGTATTTTACATCACTATGATGACAGAAAATTTCAGTGATTTCAGGAAATGTTCCAGATAAGTCAACTGTCAAAACAGGGTAGGGCGTCTTGTTTTGCACCTTGTCCGGGACATTTCGTGGGCATTCATGCAAAATGATATCTCAGGTCCTAGCTAAGAGAGCAAAATGTTTCTCTGAACGCAAACACCATAAAAGACAAAGTCTGCAACATTATCGCTTTACAGACCAAGTCTGAAAGGCTCTTTTGTAACACTGTATTAATCAAACTACTTAAAGGTAGTTCTACTGTTGGGGATATTCTACAGCTAACGGCCATGCATACGGGAAGAAGGAGTCACTGCATGCTTGGTTAGACCACAGTTTCTTATAACTACATATTGACTACTTTCTGAGATATTTTGATCAGTTTATTATTTTTGACTAACCCCTTTACCTCCTCACCATTTGTTGGAAACCCCACTTCATACTGCATATTCAGGTGACACTGTTACATGTCCATTATGCTTCCACCCTGTTGGAAATATACATAAGCTTAATGGGGAGTCAAACTTGACTTTACCTGTGAACTCACACTTACAGACATTGCCACTTAACTTATTCTGCACCACCATTTTTTTTTAAACTTTACCTTAAACTTTCTTAGTTACATTATTAAGGCAGGACTGAAAGGAAACTACCGGCCTAAAACAAGCATAATGCAGCATACATGTGAACAATAATGCATGTCCTGAAATCTGGATTAACCACCGGGAACACAAAGATACTTTGCCACACTTGGCATATCATACATGTAGATATATGTTTATTTTTGCTGTGGCCATTACATTAAATGCGTTTCTGTCATTTCAGCCTCTAATCAGCAAATACTTGCATATCATTCCAAAACAGACTGAAGGTGGTTAGAGCACTTGTGTTGTTGCCAGTTGTAGGACATGAATAGAAACACACTTTCAGCACATTCCAAAGTATTAAAGTTGGTATTAATCAGGGATGCCCAAGTCCAGTCCTCCAGAGCTGCCGTCCTGTAGCTTTTAGATGCATCCCTCCTCCAACACACCTCAATCAAATGCATTAGTTGGAAAACGGTTCACTGTGACTAGTTATAGGGAAAAAGAAAAATGAAACTAATCTCAATTTGCCATATTTCTCAGTTCTGTATTGCTCCTAACCAAGTGAACATAAAAATCAGTTTCTGCTTCACTGCCCTAAAACACCCGCAAGAAAGTTGACTTGTTGAGTTATTTTACAAATGTAATTTTACTTTCCAAAGTAAACTTTACCTCTTTATTTCTTTATTCTGTAGTGGAGACACTAAAAATCTGTTTTATCAGACAATAAATTATTCTTATAGCTAATGCTTTTGTAATGTGAAAATTCCAACTTTAAATCAGAAGAAGGGCCAAAACCTGCGCTTTCAATCTAGCCAGTGTTCTTCCCTTTATGAGTCCTTTTTTGCCTTTTTACAAAAACGGTACTTTCATCTGCTGCCATGTCTTCCCTACTTACATACTGTGCATAACATCAATGGTGGGCTGTAAAAGAAGAGTAGTTTGTACAGATCTTCTGTCCACATGCCGTCCCACAATCTTTGTCCCCCAGACTCTCTGTGGCTTTGATTAAAACTAATACACATCACATATACCCACTGTGTGCAGCTGATTATCCAATTTTGTGTAATGTTGTTTTTAGAAAAGACAACCCCTTACATCTCACTTTGATCAAACTATGTTCCAATCCCCGTTGCTTTGCAGAAAGCATTGAGAAAACACCCAGTTGGCCAGCCACTTCCTGCATCATCTCCTTTCACTTGGTGTTCATGTAACTTTTCTGACTCCCCAAAAACAACAAGTCTCACTCTAACATGCTTAATTCAGACTCACCTGGTCAGGCTGGTTAGAGTGGTTATTCTTGTTGTAACGTCTGTTGGCTAACTCCAGCAGACTTTCTTTGTTTTGGCATTAGCTCACACTGCAGCATTGTCTGCCTGCCATTTGAAAATCTCCCTCTATTTTAACCTGACATTTATGTTTGATGTGTTCCCTTCCTCTTGGCTCAGGTAGACAATTTATTCATGGGGCGACAGTCCTCAGCTAGCTTGCTTTCCTTATCTATTCTCCTCTTCTCGTATCTTGTTAGTCAAGTTTCAAAGAATAAGGAGTTAGGTTTCAACCCCGTCTTTAAGCTGAGTGATATCATTTTACAGAGACGAATAAAAGTGGTGTTCCCTAAATAGACATCCAACAGAGAAGAAGAATAAAGCATGCATTGCAAGATGCTTTATAACACATTGTTCATTTGTGTAATGCAGTAATCCTTATGTCCCATTGAGTCGATTGACATGCTGTAAGCTTATTTCTACTATCATAACTTTTTTATCAAGCTTTCTACGAGATTTTTCATTTATTTTGCAAATAAAACCTGAAAAGTGATATTATATAATCTCCACAAATAAGTGGAACAAATATTATGCTTCATTTTCCTAAATTAACATGTTGTTTTTAAATCAAACTGTTTTATTTTGGTCTGCATTGTCTCACCGTTTCAGCTTAAATTGTCATTGAAACTATGATCATACCTGCTCCATTTGTACATATCTACGGAGAATTGTTCAATGTGCTGCCTGGAGCGTGATCCATAGCAGAGATGAGAAGTGTAGGTTTCAGCCACCACTGATGAATCTTGCATTTAAAGCTTGTAACGTACTCCACGAGAAGTGAGAAATTTGTTTTTGTTCTCGGGGATGCAAAAGCAAGAAGAAAGTTTGTTTTGTCGGGCATTTAATACTCCAGCATGCAAGACGGTGCGGGGGTTACTGCAGGGGGCTCGTCTGTGTCTCTATGTACAATGAGCCAGTTGACCTTGTTATTTTTTATTTTACGTGAAACTTGGCCCTTGACAGTGCAGGACTGTGCACACTGCAGCATCTGTGTCTTTATTGACCATGTGTCAGACACGTTTTTGTACTTTCTCACCACCTCGATCAGCTGTTAATTAAAGTAATTAATTCATCCTCACATCAGTAGAAATATGGATGCTGTCCCACGTTATCTACCCCAACTCAATGTCCGAACAATCACTACGAAAACACAATCCGAAAAACACTTGTCGGAGCCCCTCAAGAAATAAGTTTGGCCAGCCCGATACATTCAGAAGTGTCCTCAATCAGGTCTGGCGTCTGGGACCCCGAGAACAAGAACAAAGTTCTCGCTTCTCGTGGAGTATGTAGCGGCCTTAAGGCTTCGACTTGTATGTTGTTTAGCAGCATTCCTCCGTATGGCTGCACCAGGGTAATGACTGCCTTCCTGCTTCCCAGTCTTGTAAACATCACATGGAAAAGCTAGCTTAGCACTTTCTTTCTTCTGCTGCTGAAAAAAAAGCTCCCCCCAAAAAAGCCCAAAGAAAAACAACAAAAAAACATGTTTGGACGGCTTCTGTGGTTCCCGCTGTCTTAACATAAGGAATGTCTAAATGGCAAATGCTTTGGAGAACGTGAGAGTGTATCAAAGAGGGGTGGAGGGCACATTAGCTGTAAGTGTTCACAGATGTTAGTGAAAGTTCATCAGTTTTGTGCTTGTGACTGGAAAAACATTTTCCTGGAAAGCCTTGAGACACCGGATGCATGAGCTCCAACGCTTCCTGCCGTATTTACTTGTTTGTTTGCGTTTGTGGCCTTGAGCCTCGTAGCCGATCTTGGAATGAGAGAGGTCCCACAAAATTCCAGCTCGGACGCATCCGCTGCTCTAAACTCAGGAGTTGGCGGCTGGTGGTGGAAGTTGTTACCCCTCAGTGATGAAGTGTGGCAGTCATAGTCAGCTTTATCCTCTGCACAGGTCATCAGATGGTATGAAAATAATTGCTGGGTGTGTCTTTGTGGAGCAGCTGCTTTTGTCCAGTAGCACCATGTCTCCAGTAATCCTGGCAGGCAGCGGTGACCTTGGCAAGGCCATGTTGAAATGAAATGTACACCAGCTATTTTGTAATAACTCCAGTTCTGCCAAGTCACACCCTCTTTCCTCTCTTCACGATCCTGGCTGATTGGCTTGTAGACAGACCGACATAAACACTGCCTGCTGGCTCCTCCTTTTCTCAGGGGCAGCTGGGTAATGACACAAGAGTCACCCTCCGCTACCTGCAAACCTCTCACACACCACAGCACATGCAGCATGGGCACACGTGTGTTCGTTTTTAACATTACAGCCTGCTTGATAAGGATAAAAACTCAGACTTGTTGCAGTACAATGATAGAAGAGGGAAAAATGTGTGTTTTGGTGGAAACATTCTTGATCACAGCATTATAGATTACTAAGTACTAGTAGTACCACCTACACAAAGCCATTGTCAGCCCTTAATATCTGTTTGTTCATCTCCTACTCTCTATGTGCTCATTTACGGTGATTTAATTCAACTTAAATGCTGATAATCTGGTCTTTATTTAAGTACAACAGACAGCATGGGAAAAGTGACTGAAATGCAATTTAAAATGACCTCACTGCTAACCATTACTAATATACTGAATAGAAACTGACATCTCACAAAATTACTCAGGCCAAAAGATATACTATACCAGCCACTAGATTACATCCTTGTCCCAGTCTATAAGCACAGGGGAGGATCATTTCATTGACTCAATATGACGCAGTATGCCCCCTCTCAGCTTGTTAGTGTTGGGCCTTTTCTTTGTGCCCATTTACATTGGAGGTAAAAGGAGTTTCCAAACAACTTAGCTGAATGCAGAGCAGTGAATTAGACCACATTACTACCATGTAAATATCGAGCATGCTGTAAGCTTCTGATGTTCAAGTCTTCCGAAGAATTAGTTAAGTGCAGTTGGGTTCCGTCAGGTTAACATCTTTATTTTGAAAGTCTGGTTTTAATCTGACTACCAGAAAGAACTGTACTTGTCTAAAGTGATGTAATCATCTTGAATGTTTCTAATGGTTGTGTTTGGATATCAGCGGAACTTATATATAAAATTATCTCACAGAAAAGGGGTGAGGTAGCAGCGTGAGAAGACAGAGGCAACTTAAAAACAGCTTTAAAAAGTTAACTGGTTATCCAAGGCAGTATTGGACTAAGCCATTATAAATGTTATTGTTTTATTTTTTTTTAAATCTCATTGAGGGGGGGGGGGAGGGGGGTCTGGAATAAATTAAGATAAAATAAAAGTCAGTATCGCTCAGCTCTAGGATTCTGTCATTCAGACACAGCTTGCATATCTTTTAATGATCCTCGTGTCTCCATTCAGAGATACTCCCATCTAAACTTTTCATATCTAGGACATTTTAACTAATGATTAGTTCCATAGGAATAACTGGGATTAATATTTTGTCTGTCTTCTACATTTTTTGATGGCAGAATTAAACAAAGTGCACAAAGTTGAGCTAGATGAGCAGCAGTGTGCTCAGTCAGACAGAACTGGAAAGTTTTCATCAGGCTGTTGGAGAGCCGTGTTTTTCTGAAAGGGGCTTTAGTTTACAGGACACTACCTTAAACATTTTTGTATTTTAATTGTTGTTTTTGCTTGTTATGGCTAAATGGTCGAAAAAGAAAATGGATAAGTTAGAAAAATGTATGTTTATAGGTGGAGATCTTGTTTAGGTAACAGATTTCATGACTCATTTATTGTATTTGTGTTTATGGATTTTTTTTTTTTTGGGGGGGGGGGGGGGGGGGGTAGTGAGGGATAAGAAATTCGCTGGTATTAAGTGATTGTATTGTATTGCTGCTCCACTAATAAAACTATATTATTTTTCCTCTATAAAGTTCAGTCAATTAGATTTGTAAGTGTGACTGAGCACGGGCTGCCGTTCTTCTCTATACATGTACAGGTCTGTCTCAGAAAATTAGAATATTGTGATAAAGTTCTTTATTTCCTGTAATGCAATTAAAAAACATGAAATGTCATACATTGTGTATTCATTACAAATCAACTGAA
>JAVQJG010102899.1:0-19644 GCA_036024015.1 Craterocephalus amniculus
GTTTTTATTTTGTAAGGCACTTTGTGTTGCTAAACCGCATGAAAAGCGCTTTATAAATAAATAAAGTTTAAGTTTAAGTTTAAGTGTGTGCGCAGCAGTGGCTTGAGTATCTGGCCTCAGCGATGTGCCACACATATTCTGTGCGCACCCCGTAGGTAACTGCTGCAGACCCGAATCACCAGATATTTGCTCCTTGCAGAAAGTGAGCTGTACCTGATCCAAAGTATTGGTCAGATGAATCTCTTCTGACGGCCCCGCCGATCTTATTTGTAGATTTTTTTATTATGAGCATTTTTAATTTGGTTCTTCATCTTGCCTCCTCCTCTTAACTTCATTTGCTGTTCTTCCGGTTTTTCAAGCCGCATTTACTTTTTCGCAGATATTCTCCCATATTGCAGCAATCCAGGTAACATTTAGATTTTTTTTTTTAATCCAAGTGAACAATGTACAAGAAAATATCCTAATAAGCTACTCACTGACCCAAAAGCAGCCATTTCCATAATCATAATCTCTCAGCTGTCCCTCAGAATAAAAGAATCGTGTGCGGATTACATTTGTAATTGTTCCCTTTGTGTTGCACAAAACTTGTACATTCATAGAATGTGTGTCCGTCTGGTTCCTATAAATATATTCTCTTTCTGAAGGAGGGACAAGTTGCACATTAATCAGCCTTTAAACTTATCCAGCAATTCTAATATTGCAACGCTGGATCATTTCCACAACCATCTTCTCTGGCATTCTAAATATATCAATGTAGTAGAAAAAATGCCTTCTCTCAGTCGCCTTTCATGGTGTCTGTGCCTCCTCCTTAAAATTATTACTGCAGCCATTGCGCGTATACTGTTGTGCCAATTAACACCTGCTTTTCAGAAACGCTATTTTTAGAGCAAACATAATCACTGCAAACTATTTGTGGGCTACATGGATCACACTGCTGCGCAAAGTGGAGAGCGGCGCAGTTTTGCCAGGATAAAAGACGCAGTTCCATGTTTGCGGCTTTGATAGATAAGCTTGGGCCGATTTTAGCGGAGCAAAGCCGTCTGCACATGTTTTAGTACACGCAAAGCGTTAATAAATCGAGGCCTCTCTACCTTCAAGGTCAGGCTTAAAATCTTCCTTTTAGAAAAACCTTACAGTTAGGGGAGGCTACCCATCGCTTAGTGATGCTGCTATAGGCTTAGTCTGCTCAGGGATGTCCCATGATGCACTAGGCTTTTCATCTTTATCTATCTGCTCATTATCTCTCATGTATAAACATTTGACAGTTTTGACATCATTAACATATTTCTCTTCTTCTCTCTCAGCAGATCTTGCTGGATAAAAGCTGGGATGTCTGTTGGTCTTATGTGGTTTCATTCATTACATCTTACCCACGGTGGGCCGGATCTTAGAGCTTCTATATCCATCCAGTAGCAAGGCCATGCTGTCAACTCCAGCCTGAGGCCTGGATGGAGACTGACTGGCCAACAGCGCCCTGAACCCCACTGCCAACACTGAGCTGTTCTGTAACTGTAAGCAGAATGGGGCTTAATGCTAAAGGCACAGCTAACAGCTCTGCAAAGGCATCATACGGACGGTCAACACAGTCTCTCTTCTGGTTTGGACTTTTAATTAGTCTTGGACAAACAGAAATCTTCCAAACTAACAGGATGTTTTCTTTCTTGTACATACTCATTTTGTCCCTTTTTCACTGTGTTGACTGACCTGCACAAGTCGTGATGAGGTTTCCTTCTCTAAAACATAGCCAAAGTTGAGGGGACCTCCAGTGTGAGACGATGTGATGGCAGGGACCACACCCTCCCCACGCAAAGTCATTTCCAATATCATTTTCTGGCATTGCAGCTCCAGAATCTCAAAATACTGGGAGGAGTAATTTGGGAATATTCATAATCTCATTAGTCATAAAAAAACACTTCACTTAGTTTCTCTAATTATTGTTTTCAAGTTGAAAAATAAGATAAAAGATCAACAGTGGCCAATGCCAATGATGCACTGATGAATACACACTTTTTTAGTACTTTTTTTAACTGAAACACAAAAAAGTTTGAGAGCGATATAATTAAAGTAACCTGCAATGTTGACCCACCTTTTTATCCAGAGTTGGACTAAAAGCCAGAACCAAAGTGTGCTTCTCTCCAGGTCTTATGCATCTCAGAGCATTGAGCAGGGAGAAAGGACCATTTATGTTCAACACTGATGACCTCAGCTGACAAATGGTCAAAGAAAAGCAACTGCACACAGCCAATATCACAACATATTTGTTTATATATGCAGTAGTAGCAGATATTTTGGGAAACATTTCTTTAATATCTGATTTATAAACGTCAAAGCAACTCATGTTAATAGATGTTAATAACCATATATGTACTGTATAAAATATGAAGGTCTTTATCTCACAGGCCTGGGGTTCTTAGGAGAATACAACTTTTCACATGTTCATGTCTAATTATTGTATACTTTTATTAGTATTGTTTTTATCTCAACACATTTTGGCTGTAATTATAGAAATTAGCTTTTTATGTTACCAAAGAGTGTCCATAGACAGAAGGAATATGAAAGCCAGATAGCAAGCAGCCATCAATTTCCATCGATGTCACTATTATCAATTTGCACCTTCAACTCCAGGGTCGCCACAAAAAACTGTTTCCCTTTTTATTGAAGTAATAGAATTTAAATTTAGTTTTAGAAAAACCAGCATCTGTTGTCAGTGGAAGTTATTTTCACTTTGGAAATCACCAGTTCACACCATTAAAATTGATCTCTTGTAAGAGAGATGTAACAGATGTTGGCTGCAAAGTCCTGCAGTATTACAAGACTAAAAACATAAACAATCTGTGCTACTAAACACTTTTAGAAGCCAAAAACAAACCAAAACACCACATGTTTAGTTAACCTCTTGCATTAGTTCAACATCAGAATAAATAACTAAATATGTAAAGTCAGTAGGAAGAAAATTTAATTTAATTTTGATACATCACCTAAAGTTATAGTTCCCTGGAGAAAGGATACGTCCAAAGATACTTCTGAAATGTTCTGAACGGTAAACTTTTTAATCACTCTTGTTCCTACAAATATAGACAAATACATCACAATATGTAAGAAAAGAAAAACATATGCAGCTGTAAAGCTTGTGAGTGTGCAAACTTACCCACAAGCACCTGAGAGAAGTCTACAATGCTGTGTCCATTGTTGGACATTACCACTAGAGGGGGCCGTACAGCAGGACACTGAAGCGTCAAGTGGAGCGTGTTTAAGGGACTGAAAGAATGAAAATGAGCATTGAAATTGGAAGAGGGAAAAGAATTTTGACTCAATAAAAACATTTAATAGTTTACATGATTACAGATTTTGATTGTTATTTGAATATATCAGTGTCTGAGAAAAGAAATTATTAAGCACTACACTCCACAGGGCAAAATATTTTTTTTTGTGGCCTACAATGAATTACTTATGCTTTAAATCCAGGAAATAAACAGTTACTGTCAGCTGAAAGGATGCTGTTGTAGGTGATGTCTCAGTCCACCTCCTCCTCCTTTTCTGTCCTTTTTACCATTGTGGTGCATTAAAGTGCTTTTTTATTAATAAAATGCTGGAAAAGAGCCTGGCCTCAGGAATTGTCTCTTCTGTTTTGAGTCATCTGTCTGTTAAGTGTTTGTTTTGCTTTCCCAATTTAGACTCCACTGTAGTTCAGAACCATAAAAACTGCAATCGTACAGTTTCTATTAACATTATTAAAGTTTTTTTAACTGTATTTTTCAAATATGTGGAAATTCAAATAAAGTTAAAGGAACAGAATACAAATGTTCATGTCTGATATGAAATAACAGAGAGAAACTCTAACATGAAACTTTCTTAAGCCACTTTCAAATTATAATAAAATGTCATTTTAAAATAAAATAGTTAAACTGATAAATTCAAGTTTAAAAATGTCAATGCTGTGTTATTCTACTGTGGATTTATGTCATATTAAATCAGGTGCACATATATATAATGACGTTATAGAGGTGGCCAGAGGATCCAGGTCCCTGGTCCCCTTTGTTGCAAGTCCAGGGACTAGTGAAAACTAGAGTTGGGTTAAATGCAGACGACAGATTTTCCAACTGGGACCAATGAATAATACTCAAAATAAACTGCTTTATACGTGAAATATCGTTTTACCATATTGTATTTTGATTACAGACAGGAATAGGTATAGTTAAGTCAGTTGTTATTATACATCCTAATGTAATTCATTAAACATTTAAAAACTGAAATAAGACAAATCCCATGTAAAATTAAAGTTACAATGATATTTTCATTACTGAATTTTGATAAAACTCTGATGATTGTTTTTTTCCTGTTTTTCCACAGTGATTTTTTAAATCAGATTAATGTGCATCCAGGAGGTTGTTTGTTTTTGGGAGTCGGGTTTTTGTAAGTTTCTGTCTGATTGTGTGGCTCGGTTTGAAAAAAATAGTATTTGCTATAAATCCTCCCAAATTTCTCAGATGCTTTTGCCAGATGAAAGATAGAAAAACCCTCTTTTTCTTCCCATCCTTTCTCCCAATTTTAACCGCCATGAGAACATTGCACTGACTCACTCACATTGGATCTTTAGTGATTGATTTTAAGCACCTAAATCAATAGCTAAAATATGGTTTAACTGCAAAAAACTGCATAAAACAGGGCAGATTGTTTCTTTTTAACAAAAGGGATGGCATGGTGAAGAAACCTATATGACAAAATTAGAAATAGTTTTGTTGCAAACATTTCTAAATGTCACAAGACTAAGGTTCAAAATCTTAAAATCCAGTTCAATAGTTTATAATATTAACAAGCAGACCTGAACGGTCCATGAGCAAAACAAACTATGTTTGTAGACTGGATTTATTGGACGTATGGGATTTCTGCTAAGAAGGACACTGTCGATAAAACTGAACTAACTGAAATGAAACAAACGCTTGTCCAGTTAGAAATGTAAATATGGACTATGGTCATCAGACTGAAGAGATGAAAGCACTTTTCTAGAAATACCAAGAAATATGCATCATTTATTATTTTAATGGGACAAATTGAGCCAAGAAGCAGGGCAATACTCTGCTAACAGTACCAGACCTGCTGCGTCTGGCAATTGAGGAACTGGATAAAGTTATTATTTAACCAGAAGATGAAAAGGAAATTTTAGATCAAATTGGGTTAACCAAAACTGGGTTTGCTCTGAAGCTTATTGTTCTTTCAGCATGATAACAACCCAAAGCATGCATCCATGCATGCACAAAGGAATGACTGTTTTACACTGGACCGTAATGATGCCTCCTGTCAATCCTTTTTCATCGTGGTGGGCTGACAGGGCTGCCATTAGAGGAAATGATTAAAGTGTTAGTATGTTTATCAGAGGATAAGTGGCAGAACAAGCTTCCAGACGGGTGCAAAAAGCTTTTAGGTTATATGACATATCTAGAGGCCGTTATTTTCCACCAACAATTGTGTTCAGGGTACAGTTTATGTTTGTATTTTAATTTTACTTGATTTTATCCACAGTTCAATTGCTTCAGACAATTTTTGCGAACAATGATCACATAAATGACTCAATTTGCATTTATTTATTATAATCCAAATGTTTCCAAGATTTGACGCCGATCCTAATGGACCACAGAAACTATTTCAGGACTTTTTCATTCAGGAAGAGAGTATTAATACAGAAGCAAATTCTAATAAAGCTAGGCAGATCTAATGAGCCGTATTGGGTTAATTCCCCTCCAAAATCCGCTCCTTTCCCTAACTGTTTGGTAACCATGGTGACTAAATAATCAAGATGGGATCTGCGAGCTAAGGTTTCTATGTCACAGTGGCAGAGCAGAAATTTCCTTTTCCTTTGATCCCTTCCTTTTTTCTTTCTTAGCTAACATAAGAATGCATTTCTGAGTAAGAGACGGTTTTTGTACCTCCAGGTCGGCTGGAGCTGTCTGTCCATCTCTGGAGGGTCTCCATCTGACACAAAGCAAGGGATGGTGTGTTGGCTGCAGCGCTGGCTGAAGGAGTACAGCAGAGAGGCCTTGGCCTCCTCATAACACTCTGACCTTCGGAGGAAAAACGTTTTTTTCAACAGCAAATAGATTACCTAAAATGAAGAAACTCTCCTCACACTGAACACAAAGAAATCCTCTTCATCATTTGGCAACATTTCCAGCTCGGTTGGTTATTGCGGCAAACTAAAAGAAATGGGAATACTGATGACATGAATTAATTACCAGAAGCAGTGAGTGGAAGCTTTGTGTGCACTTTATAGTACAGTGTTGTTGGGTCTAAAATTGCAGCCCAAGCCGTTAATTGGTTTCAACTTTCCTCCGTATAGAGACATTCAGAGAGGATGTGGAGCATATTTCCAAAAGAATAATTTATTCTCTTTTTGCTCTCGTACTCTTTGAAATATGGCTACACACTATTGATTAATGAATATTATCTTCCCTTACATTGCAGTCCGGCAAACTGAGTTTGATAATATTGAATAAATAATGAGTAGAAAGCACACTTACCCAGGCTGTATGTCGACCGGATCGGGTGATTCGATTAGTTTCTCAGTCTTTGGCTCCTCTGATATCTTGTTGTTCTTTGGATTCATAAATCCCTTTTTCCCTTTGCTGGGCTCCTCTGGGATCTCCGTTTTCGCCTGTCAATTCATAAACACGACAGGGGAATGGAAAGGCTTTTAATGTTAAACAAAGAGAAAGCAAAAGAAGAATGCACACCACTGAAGTGTTGCATCACCTCCTGTTTAATGCGTTTATTTCTCTCCCGCTCCTGCTCACGGAGCAGCTTGGCTTGATGGAGTCGGCGTAGTGCCTCTTCTGTGATCTCGAAATCTGATAATCTGGGTCTGAACATCACCTGGACTGGGCATCTCTAGTTTAGGAGAGGAGGAAAGAAGTTTACAGTTAGACTTAGAGGATAAAATATTACAACCGTGTACTGATGAATCTTTCTTTGGATTTTTGCATCCTTACACCCCAGCAGTTTTGAATTCAAATCTCTTTAACTTTACAGAAGAAGGAGGTTTAAATTAGTTTGGGCAGTTATGCTGCTTTAAGGTTTATCTGGCATGCAACAATTCAGGAGGAATGACAATGATAATCTCTGTTCTCTAATTCCAGATTTCTTAAACAGAGAGCCTCTGTTGCAATGCAGATAAAAAAGATAAATAAATTGAGTAAATAAGTGGTAAAGCCTTTAAGGTTTAAAGGTAAAGTCTGGAGGAAAATGACTTACTATCCACTGATGAGAAACATGCTTTAAATACAACTGTCACAGCTACCTGAGTCAACAAAGGACTTAAATGAATCCAGGAATAAAGAATTAAGATTGCTCTTTTTTCGCTTTTCTGTTTTATGTTCTGCAAACAGTGGAAGAAAAGGAAAGAGGTGTTCCTTCACTTCCATCAGGCGTCCAGCAGAGTGCCTCATCACACTGCAGAAGCTTCTGCACTGATGGCATTTGTCTCAGTGTGATTGTGGGTAACTGCATTTAGGTTAGAAGATTTTCTTCTGTGATTCTCTGTAGTCATTATCTGGATGCAAAACACAAGAATTCATATTTGTTTGGTTCCTTATTCTGTCAAATAGAAAGTTTATCAGGCTCAGCTGAGGAGGGTTTTCTGTACATAAAGTCCCAAAAGATCTTTGAAACCAGTTGGCTAAAATACATATTTCATTTAAACACATCTTATGAAGTTGGTGCTAAATTGCTCCTTAGTCATTCTGCAGTACAGAGCTGCAGTTTCTAAATCGCTGCTCTTATTGGTTCTTTCCTCTTGCATATCAAAGCCGATTCCTGGAAATTAGATTAGGAAAATAAAACTGAGCTCATGGACAGCAGGTTAGCTTTTCCTAGAATTTCTAACTGCAACATCAGCTGATGGAGGTGGAAGACAATGAGATGCACTTGAAAAGCACTGGATTATACTTTTAAATCGACATGGAAAAACAGACTAAGCCTCCATGTTGTGAACTTGTCTTCAACCCTGATTACATCATCAGTTATTTCTTGTCGAAACTCCTTTAGCGACACAGTCGACAGTTGTTTGAATTCTCCAAGCAAACTATCCTTTATATGTAAAATCAGCGGAGTGGCACTTAAACATTTGTTTAACCAGCAAAAATGTCCTACTTCACCTCTCCAGGGAGAAGGCGTCCTGCAGAGGGAGAGATACTGATGTCCGTGTCCTCTGGTGGGGTGAAACAGAACAACCTGGGACCCCCAAACGTCATGGCATCTTTGACCACCGGAGAGAGGGCTTGTTTGGACTGGTTGTGGTTGGTGTGATGGTTGACCAGGTAAATTATGGCAGTAGATTGGTCACCTACAGCTGTGGCCTTCAACCGAACCAGAGAATGGGAGAGCTCTAGAGGTGGCTGAACACCCACCGCTCGACATGACAGCAGAAAGTCTCTAGAAATGGAAAATAAATCATGTGATGATCAGGTCTATATAAGTCCTGTGACATTATGTGACATTTATTCACATTCAGTGAGGGTTTAGAAATGAACCTGTTAATTCCAGACTTGCAGGTAAGTTGGAAATGGTACTCTTTGGCCGTTTTGGCACTGAAAATGAGATCAATCTCCAGGGTTTCTTGCGGGAGGATAGTCAAGAAGCCATCATTTGGTTGGATCTCAAGAAACTGCAGGTTGAAAAAAATGGCACAATTTAAAAAAATCAATAACTACTTGAACAGAAGATTTTTCTGAAATCCATAACACACACACACTTTTCATAGGAAGAATGACGGTAAAATAATTATTTAATTAACCTTTATTTAACCAGACAAGTAATTTCAGAACCAATTCTCATTTACATCGACTGTATGGGCCAGAGGTAACAATAAAACATAAATGGGTCTTACAAAATATATGAAAGATAATTTAACTAAATATATCTGATAACTTCTCTGGTTATTTTTCGTTCATTGTTAAACTTTAAATGATATAAGTTCTATTAAGTCACCATTCCATATGATGGGAAATCTACAAAAATAAAAGTGAAGTTTGAAGTTGAACCTTTGCAGCTAAGGAGTTTAGAGAAAATCTGACAATGAAAACACAACAATGATGCAAATATCTCCCAGAGGATTAAGATAAGATATTCACAGGGTACCTCTGGAACACCTACGAAACCAAAGTCTTGCGGCAGGAAGGATAGATTGGTGAGGCGAACCCTGCTCCTGACCGACATATAGATAGAACAGAAGCCAAAGTCCACCTCAGTCTGGTCGAACTGCAGGTCTGAGGAGGTCACAACTGCCTGGATGGTAAAATCAGCAGCCTGCACCTGAAAAAAATGTACAACATGAAGTAAATTCATACACTTTTGGACCTTTTTCTCTGACTAGATAAAATTTTCACAAACATCATTGAAAATGAATCTCATCTGTTTTCCTTTGGGTGTACACCATCATTTTGATATTCATGACATAATTTAATCTCATAATATTAATCCCTGTATGAACATGAAGCACTCATCCCAAAAACTTTAATCAATTTTCAATTCTTAATCATATATTTTCCTTTCAAGATATTTGAAAAAGAATGGCGTGCACACACAAAAAAACACACACACACACACACACATCAAGGACTTAGGAAAGTTTTATCTGCTGTGATCCCACAGATATAGATATATGCATTTTAAGTCCCATCAAATTCATGTATTAATTTAGTCTTCCACTACTAAATCGAGCCATGCTTTCATGCGTAAAGTCATCCTTCATCACAAGATGTGATCAAAGTGAGTGGTGGAAATAGAAATATTTGCATCAGCCTCTACTTGACCTGGGACTTCCCCTCTCATCCATCAGCTGATGCCCCTTAATGCTTTTTAGTTTGTAAACAAACCTTTAGAAAAGATAGAATCACGTCCTTCCTGCCTCAAGACTTTGGTATTACCTCTCTATACCCTCTGAGGTCCCTATGCAGTCTGCATTACACAGCCCCTAATCCATACGGATTCGCCTTCAATTATATAAACTAACCTTTCAGAAGTATATTTACATTCTCCCTCCGCTGGGGACTATAGTGTGAGGAGCAAATATTTCCCAAGCAGAATTAAAACAGTGCATGTGTTCGGGTCTATTTAAAGCAGAGGATTAATAAAAATTTCATGCTCTGGTGAATATTTATGGCAGCAGGATGATGTGTTTGACACAATTTAAAATAAATAAATAAACTGTTCATGTTCATAAATCAGCACGTCATCCGAAACAACAGAAGATCTCATCAATGTGGTTTTGATAGTTTTATATTAATATTGGAGCTCTGCAATAAACAGTGGTTGCTATTAGACTTTTTGTGGGGTTTGTAAACAATAAATAAAATATTCAAAATTATCTGTAATTTAATCATGCTTTATGTGCCACTATAGTTAAACAAATAAGTAATTTAGTTTCTTTAAATGTCTCGAGTCGTGTCCGTCAGATGACCTTGTCTCTGCACCGTTGATTTGCTGACTGCTGTGGTGTGCCTGCTGACCAAACTGTTGGTGGATGAATGTGTGAGTGTTTTCATGGTTTTATGCCAGGAGCTCAGGGCCAGGGGCTGGGGGCAACAGCTTTAGTGCTTCACAGGAACATCCTGGCCAGGTCCTTGGCTCCTCGTCATAGCCACACACACTCATTGAACACACCTAAATCCTCTCCTCCTTTTGGTGGAGACATGGCCTGACATGAGCTGGCTGAACGAGGGAGAGGAAGGTGACAGTATGGCAGGAAGATGGACCCGAATTAGATTTTCTGAAACAGACTGTTGGCAAAAATGTGGTAGGAATGGCCTCCGCAGCTACTGTGTGTTTTTATAATAACAGCTTCTATCAAAATGATAGTTGGAACTTGAGAATAGAGAGTATTTAGAATTGCGCCCCTGGCGACTGATAAATTGCAAATTGTGTCCTTGTAAATGTTTGAGCACTGAAGTCAATAAACAGATGGTGGCTAATTAAAAGGAAAAACCTCAGCACTTGACCCCCACAGTGAGGGGATCCGGTGGCTCTGCTATGGGGGACATTTTACTGGTATATGGTTCGGATCTACTTGTCCCATATTAGGAAAGGTCACTGCATATCAGTACAAAGTTATCACCTTCATCCTCTGATAAAACATTTTCTGTCTGATTGCAGTAGTCATGTTGCAGGTGGATTTTATGCTGTAGCCTTCACAGACATCTTAACCTAAGCTACATTTCAACTGACCTCCATTAAAGATCATGGACGAAATGCTTGACTTTGTTAACCACCACCTGTATGCATGTTTACATAAAACATATTTTAATATTTAATATTTTAATCTTTACTTGTCTTCTGTGATTATAATACTGGGATAAAATTATCTGAATTATAATAGAAAATTGTGATTTTTTAATAAAGATAGTTGGATGTGACGACACATCTGAATCAGATAATTGAGTCAGAAACACACACGGCATCTGTTAAACCTTAATTTCAAAGAGAGCACAGAAATACGGACCTGCTCAAGCTTTTACCTGATAAGTTACAAGACGCCAAGATTGTATGGTATGTGTTAATAAACATCACAGGCGTCCGAGTGGATATAAATTGGCAGTCAGAAAATCAAATGCTGACATGAGTGTGGATCATGATGACATGAGCAGAGAAGTTAACTATGATTCCCAAAGTGCATTTTAGGAGAAAAAGCCATGCAACACACATTATTTTTTGGTCACTTGTAATTTTTTAAAACTAATTTCATCTCATATTTTCACTGAAGCATGTTTATTATAAGGGATTTCATAAGGCTATATGTCTAATGTACTACAGGATGATTAAAATGAACAACAAAAAATATAAATTGGCCATTACATACCTTTAAATTAAGTTACATTTCAATTACAATCATTTTAATTGAAGATTTGGACAGTAATTTTACATTTAATAAAGTAAATAATTTGCTATCATCTCTAAGGGCTTTTCTTCTATAGTCATGATGGCTGAGGCTTAAACATAACAGGAGCATAAATCATATTTATATCATCAGCTTCTTCTTTAAGGAGAAAATACACACATTGAGTTCTGCTACGCAAATTCTGAGCAAACAAAGACCTTCTCAGTAAAACAATATGGGCTAACATTTATGCTTGGCCTATTAGGACCCATAGAGTAACTGGGCCTTGAGGGTGGGAGATAATTTTAGCTTTTTACCAGGAAAATAGGTTACAACCTTCAGTGGCTCTGCTTCTGTTTGGAAAAAGTAGGACACAAGCACACACTGCATGATAAATACACCATCTTCAAGATTCCACGCACTTTACGGGGAGATGAATGTGACATGTGTGCGCGGTAATGCAGAAAATGATGCAAACCTGGCCTGATACTTGCACTGTCATTGGAACTTCCAGGACTCCTGTATCACGGTCGAAAAACTTTGCAGCATCTTTAGGGAGGGAGGATCTGGAGGAAAGAGGGAACAGTGTGAGGACGAAGAGAAGTTTCTCTCTGACAGCTGCTTCGTCTTTATAAGCAGAAGGGAACAAAGACATAATCAAAAGTTGAAAACAAACACATAACTTTAACACTTATCTTAAAAGCTGCACTTTTGCTTTTTTCAGAGTCCAGATATCATCAGTCAAAAGCTTTTAGCAACTTTTATGCTTGTTTTTTAATGATACACGGAAATTCAGACCCTGAAGACCCATTACTTTACTTTAACCCACGACTGGTGGATCGGCTTGCCAGAGAAGGAGAAGAGAGATGAAGAGTGCGCCTCCACACTACTGTAGGTTGTAGCCATGGTGATGAGAGACGTAAGTATGATTCAAAGAGGGCCAGTAGTCATGCACAGGCTTATGTAAAAGTCCCTCAATATTGCAGTGTCGAGAGCAGCTCTTATGATAACATATACACTGAATATGTGTCTATATGATTCATTTTCATATAAATAGTGGTGTCAATGTAGTTTGTGCTTTAGATCCACTGACAACCTCTCACCTTCTCCCATCATCCTCCTTTCTTTCCTACAAGCTCCGGCTTTCCCTTCCTTCCCTTTCTCCCCTGTCAGCTGTCTTCTCTGTTTTTCCCTCGTTATGCTCTTAATGCTCGTTGAAGGCTTGAGAGCTAATGCTGCAAATGTCAGTGGTTTAAAGGCTCTCCTCTCGCTCTCTTTTTTTTTTTCAAAGCACAACAACTAAGTCATGCCTTCACACAAATCTGTGAGCCTTGCAGGTTTGTGTTTCCTGTTTCGCAGACCTCACATCTGCGGCAAACGTGCTGTTCTACTACAACTTCACTGACTCAAAACCAGAAAGGTCACTTCCTTGCCCATCAAAATGAAATCTCTACATAAACAAAGTTTTCTTTTTTTTTTTCCCTGTCGTAGCTCGACCAGTGAGCAGAGAGGGTGTGTTTAAGGAAGCACTCTTGTTCTGCCTACTAATAGAATCGCTGCTGGAGCGTCACTCTTGAATTAGCTTGGCAGGGCAGAGTGGAAAAGCCTTGTGGGGCGTCGCCAGGCCCATATGTTCAGGAGAATATGTGGATGGATGGTGTTTCAGATTTGTCAGTGTCCTGCAAAGACTTACCAATGCCTTCCTCTCCATAGCCAGATCATCCACAATAATTCTCCTTTTCAGTCTTTAATGGGACTTCTTAGATTAGCAGATGACACAAAAAGACTGAAAATGCTGTTTAAACTTGAACTCAGAAGCATTTCACCAACTAACCAGACCACCCAAGATGTGTTGTTTATCTAAAATTCATGACAGAGAGTTATAAAAGATTAAAGATGTATTTTCAACTCCAAATACATACACTCCTGTTGTGGATTTTACTTCACCATTTAAAAAAGTGATTATGAAAAGGATTACAAAACAGATTAAGGGGCTTTAGGCTCTTTTCACCATGGGATAATGGACGGGTGAAATTGACAGAGAATGATCGTGGCTGAAATCATAAAAATCATTTTAACCAAACATGCTGTTTTGTTTGTTTGTTTGTTTGCCCTGCTTTTATGCAGCTCGTTGTACCATTAAAGTGTTTGCGACTGACGTGAGCAGTGTGCCAGCAGTAAAAAGCACTGGCAGAGCTGTTCAGTGTAATCTGTAGTAAACCAACCTCGTAATCTCCCTTTTATCAACCGGAACTGCTAAGCTGGACCCATTGCCTGCTCTTCACAGATTACACCTAAAACCGCTCTGACAAGCAGCCCTGTTCAAATGGTCCCGTCATCAGGTTAACACAACAACAATATGAGAGACAATTTTTTCTTTTCATGTTTTAGACTGGGAATTCAAGGATCAAGTAAGACCCGGCAAAAAAAAAAAAAAAGGCACACATGCCAAATAACATTATCTGTCTTGGTTGCTTCAGCCATCCGGAAAAATATCTAATATTTCATGAAGACTAAGAGTGGGAACATGATCCTTCTAAAATGTCAATTAGAATCGCACAAACCAAGGCTGCAAGCAAAACTTTGTGCAGACTGAGGCTGGTCAATAAACTACTGTAGCTCTAAAAAAATCTCAACTTTACAACTGCAGTTTCTTAATAAACCCCATCCCTAGCAGACATTTGCCTCCATGAGCCTGATTTCATTCTGAAAGTACTGACACAAAATGGTGATTAAATCCAATTGTGTCCCCTGTGCGAATGAGCATCATTCCTCCGAGCTGAACAGGATTATAAACATGTGAGCCATTACTCTTGAAGTACAAAACAACGCTGTGGATATGTGAGGGGAGAAGTGTGGGCTGGATGGTGACAAATAAAGGTGGAGGAAGACAGGCAGGGAGGAATGAAGCAGGAGAAAGCTGCTGAGCGATGTGGGCAGGTTGAGAGCAATCCTTCAGAGCAGGAAGCAAGAATGTGCTTACTTGCACCCAAAAGCCCGAAGAAGGAAGGCAGGACGCAAACACCTGTGTAAAGAATGAAAGCTATGAGTCATTTTGGGATCCAGATTTAACAGTGGATGAGTGTGTGCGTGGATGTGACAGTGAGTGAAAGCAGTGCAGATAATGAGGATTTGGAAATCTAATCATGGACTCCGGCTAGGAGAATTGGCAGTGCCATTTTAAATGACACACCACCGTGGAATAAAACAAAAGCAAACCCAGCAGAAATCAACAGATTGCAATGAGAGATCCAACCATGACAGAGATGACACACACACAGGGACACATGCTGGAAACACTTATTTTCCATTCCCAGTCTGAACTGCCTGATTCTGCTGAGGATGGAGGATAGTCCTGAGGCTTAAAGAACACATACATATATCTATATTTTATTTAGGTTTTTAAAGCTTTAGCCATCCTTTTTATTAGATTTGAAAATAATAAATTCCCCTAACTCCAGCTGATTGTTTATCAGTATTGTCATTACAGCTAAATCACAAACGGAAGACTTTTTTTCCTCAAACTGTAAATCCCTGACCATCTCTCCACCCATTAAGCGCTGAGGCGCCCTCATCACATGCGTGCAGACACACTCATATTGTGTGAGTTTGTACTGGTTTCACCACTCCGAAGGTCACTTAACTTTTGACCCAGTTGTTCCTCAAACCTCAAACTTTGACCTTTTAATCTGGACAAAGAAAGGTTCAGCCTCCATACAAAATGTGGTCATTCTGATCAACTGTTGAATCTGTGATTCTAGACTCTAGAAAATAAGAAAGATGGTTGTCAATTTTTCTCAACGTGCAGGTAATTTAACATTAATCTTTGTAAATTGTTTTCAAAGACTCTGATCGATAGATCATCAATAATAACACTTTTAAAAAAAATTCCCTGGTATTTTAGGCTTCTTCTCTTTGGCATCAATCTTGAAGTCTTCTCCACATGCAGGACTGATTAGCCATAACTCTGGTCCATAGTTCTCTCCTTTGAGTTCCACTTTGCTCTTCTTTACCATTTTGGCAATATGTATTAGATTATTGTCTTCATTTAAGGCCCATTTTTTCTGGAGACTGCCAATTGTTTTTGGCCACAATTCCCAGCAGGCCTATTCATCTTGGTTCCTCGCCTTACTGACCGGCAGGTTTTAGATGTTTCCTTGCTCCAGCCCACCTGCTTCAACTTAAATGGATCCAACAGCCCATCAAGTTCTACACAATGACCCGTTAACTTAATTCAGATGTGTTGAAGCAGGGAAACATCTAAAACTTGCAGAAAAATGGCCCTTTGCGAATCGAGTTAAAAAGTCATATAGATTGCATGATGGGAAGAATCACCACCAGTTATTCTAATGATCCTAATGTGGTATCAATGCCTGATGGCAGACACTACACACGGCTGGCCTCCAGTGATCACCAGACAAGAAGAACTCCTTTGTCGACACCAAAGACATATATAGCTTTTTCAATAACTCCACTTGGTAAGAAAATAGAATTTGGAGGTTTTGTCCTCTGATGATACAAAGTGGAGGTGTGTGGACACAGGGTTGTGTTTAAGATATATCCAATGTCACTATGATGAAACACAGTGACAGGATTGTAATTTAACCAGGCAATGTTAAAGGCACACTCCGTAACTTTACAACCTTAAAACTCATTGTTTTGGTCTCATTTGATGGTACAGTTATATCTATTATGTGTGCTTATTTACTGAATCAGCAGATGCCTTTATCAGAGGAACAGAGGAAAATAAAGTGAAAAATGAGACAGAATAAGATGTAAAACAAGAGTTCAGGGACAGTCTTTAACTGATTGGAGAGAGCTTGACGTGGGTCGGATGCAGGATTGGATGCCGAATTATCCATCTATACAGGGAGCATCACTAAACAAATTGCAAAGGTTCTGTTGTGGATCTTTACTGTAAGAAGAATGAAAAAAGATGACTTAACTATATAAAGGGATCAGTTGTAATGTTGAAAAAGATGGTGGCTTATAAACCAGTTTGATCTATATGGCTATTTTCATTATATTAATTTGAAGTCATAGCAGTTGTCCAAGCCGCTTGCATCTGAAATACTTGCATGCAAGCTTCATTGCTTGACATCGCTGTAATTCTTTATGGTAAGATTAATCTTTCACAAGCAAAATAAGCTCACTTATAAGCAAAGAAGTAAATAAATAAAAAGAACAGTAAGTAAAGTTTTAAGTTTATTTCTTGTGTTGTTATTTTACGGCGTTAATGCTGTCCAATAGCGTTAAAAGGACGACTTAAAAGCCCACTTAACCAGTTATTAATACCAAAAGAACACATGATGTGCAGAAAGTGCAGCAGGTCCAAATGGGAGTGTCTGGTATATGGACAGAGATGAGGACATGGCTGCAGCTCTTTTTCTACCTGCAGCCCGATGACCCCGGTGTGTCCCTGGTGGCTCAGCTGGGAGCCCGCAGCCTATTCATACCAATCCACCAACAAACAGAACTGCAAGCTTACAGTAAGCAGGCCAGAATGGAATCACACACTCACATAAAAAACTGACCTGTTGTCTGACATGTTAACCTGTACTTGTGCTGACTTTTGAATAAGTTATAATTAATTTGATTACAGAACCCAGTAATTTGGGGTTATATTTGCAAAGACAAACCAGTGGCTGATGGCTGGCAATATGTCACCTAATACATAAATTCAGTTTTAGGAACATGTTGACAAGTTAAAACTGGGCTTTATCAGAGCAAAGTAAATTAATAATACAAAACTTCAAAGATTACAATAAAGGCAGAATAAACTGGGATTGTTTTTATTGGAGAAGAGCAGTGTTGTCAGCGAAAGAACAGCAAAGCAGGTCTGGTGTTGGAGGTTATGTAAGCAAAGTAAGGGCCAGCATAAAAACAGTGGTGGATAGTGATGCAGAGAGGGAAGAGAGGCGCTTGATAATAACAAAGAGAGGCAGAATGAATGCAGCATTAGTGAAGAAGGGAAGAGGCAGAGATAGAGATAAACCTAAAGAGAAAAGAATACATCGCGAAAGCACAGAGGTGAGAAGGAAAAGAGAAGTGTGTGTGACAGAGTGAGAGAAGACAGCACAGCAGCAAAAGAGACCCAGAGAGAAAACGTGTGATACACAGGGAGTAGGAAGGGGGTGGAAGCTGTGGTCGTGTCAGTGCTTGTGAACGATGCAGCATCTCAGCAGCAGAACGAGTAAAGCTGTACTCTAATCCTCACATTAAAACCTCTGCTGATACAGTATGGCAGATTACTGGCATTTTTTCACTTTCCTCTCCCGTCCCCCTGCTGTACGATTACCACCACATGCCCCAAACTTTTCTTTTAATACATAAAGAAACTCCTCTTCTCCTTTTCACAAATACATCAGTCCAGCTATCTACTGATACACAACGCTGGTGAACTGTGATATGAGAAAAAAGAGGGTGGGCAGGCGAATACTCGCGCCCACACAGAGGTTGTACATACTGCACGCCTCTCATACTCGCCCTGGGGGTCCCCTGTCCGTTCTCCTGGCATTCAAACCGCCGTTCAACTCCTGCCACTCCGGCTAAATATGGAGCCTAGATTGTTGTTGAAAGAATTAGTGGGTCCTTCAAAGTCATTAGACACCATTAACAGAAGCCTTCATACTACCGAGCTCGGAGTGCAGGTGGTGAAGCAACTCTTAGACCCACTGCTTGGTGACTGGGTACAAATAGCTGCTTTTTTTTTTTTACCACCGCTGTGGTAAGCTTGTGATCCATCAAAGTCAGTGCTACCAAACAGGATAAACAGCTGCTATTTTTGTATCTTTTGCCACTATTTCATCAGTTATAGTTGAGACCTTAGACAACATTTTCAAGAAAAAATGAGTTGACTTAATGCCATTTCATACATTCCTCACACTTTATCCCTTATCTGACCATTTTTTTAGATATTAAAAATAAGAAATCCCCTTTTTTTTAAAAAATGGACTGAAAAAAAAAACTCGAACTTTGCCCAAAGATAGTGCTGTTCCAGAGGCGTACATGTTTAGTGTTTACTACAAATAGCATATACTTTTCCACGAGCCCTGCAGTGTTTACATCTGTTTTGTTGTTGTACATGTCTCCTAGAAGCAGTCTGGGAGCTGAATACTTTGAAAGCCACGCAGATTTAGTACAAGGCTCGTCAGTGAGAGCACCTGCACTGTCATTGGAGGTCAACAGAATCTTAACAAGCTCTGTTTACAATAAGATTATTGATGCTCCAGTGATTCCATTATCATTGCATCCTCTGAGCGTCCTTCCTTACCTTGGCATGAACCTCAGCTGGGCATTAAAGCTTGACTGAGCCTGGATGAAGCCACTCTTCGGTAGGATCTTCATGTGTTTTCTCATTTCTGGGCACACCTCAAAGGTCAGTTTCAAAGCTGTGGTGGCTCTGTTAAACAAGAGGCACAGTTTCTTTAGCACAATGCTGACACCCACAGCAAGTAAATGCCAAGCAGGGGGTAATCCAGGTAAGGCTATGCAGTTTAATCAAAGGCAAGCGGTGGCACAGGAAAATAATGTACACGAAAACTAAAAGTATAAACCTACTTCCATGTGAAGTGGATCAGTGGTGGGAGAAATGGACATTCAGCATTGGGAATGCTTAGTTGCTTCAGTGGAGGTGTGATAAAGCAAAGCTAGGGTTAGAAGTCCAGGGGCCTATACTACGAAGCCGGATTTTCTCTTATCGAGGTAACTTCAGGTTCAACCCGGGGTTTTCTGTCCTACGATGCTGGTTCACTTCTGATCGGGGTATATCACCCCGGTAA
>JAVQJG010102928.1:0-19036 GCA_036024015.1 Craterocephalus amniculus
TATCATTTAATTGTTGAATTTGAAATTATATTTAGTAATACATATTTTTATTTCACAATTGATTAATCAGCATGAAAATGTAGTATTGCTTTTTCGATGACCCTCCTGGTCCTCCATAAGAAGATGTGCAACCCCATTCTGTCTTCTGTACAGTGACATTACAAAATACTAATCCTTCTGCTCTGTGCATGACCTTTTGGTGTAACTTAAACTCTTTTAGGTGATATTTAGGTCCACTCTATCAGCGTACATCCGATATAATGGGAGTGAACGGGACCAGCTCGCGCAGCCTCTAAATATGACATTTTTTGCCACAAAACTCTTTCATTTCACCAATAAGTTATTAATCGTTTTTTTGTGTGTTTCTGTATCCGGCTGTAAATAATGCCAAAAAAAGCAACTCCGAGCCACTTTGAGCTCACAGAGGTATCGGACAAGCGATTGAGAACAAAACAAGAGGCAAGAGAAAAAAAGAGGCAGCGCGAGCTGGCCCGTAACCATTTCACATGAACGCGCTAGACGTCACATCCGCAGAAACAGCGCGGGAACTTCCGACCCGAGGTAGGGTCTGGAAAATAAGATACAGGCTAATAGATGCACCGGCGCTGAACTGCTGAGGCAAAGACATGTATGTCTTTGTGTTGAGGTGTCAGTCTGCTCATCAAACCATGTTTTAATGACAAAGGGTTAAATAAAAAAGATTTTGTAAAGATATTTTTTAGCAAAATCTTACATTTAGTCCCATTAACTCCTATGAGATTTCCTATACAGTGTTGAACAGCGGAAGGATGGATGGTATAAATCATTGCTAAGAACTGGCAAATTGTCCATAATTAGCTAATAAATAAATGAGGAAGTGACATTACAAATCATCCCAAAACTAGCAGGGAAGTAATAAGCATTTCCATGTAAAGAAATGTGCATCCATTTAAGCTGATAAAACATGACTCTTATCACAGACATTCCAATACCAAAGATTGAAGTGGTGTCTGTAATGTGACAGAATATGAAAACTTAAGCCTAAACTTTAATAAAACATTTTATTATATTTGTCAAAGTCTGGTTGCCAGACAGAACTTACAAAAGTTATTCTGTTTCTACCACACAAGTATACATACCGTATTTGTGCAACTGAATTTACATGAATGATCCTGTCAACTTGTCCTCAGAAAAACAAATTTTAAAAAAAGATCTGGGTTCTGACTAGCAGGAGTGAACAACATAAATATCTGACTTGGCAGATGGGGGGGGGGGGGGGGGGGGAGAGAAAAATTTAAGTGATATACACAACAGCTTAGGTCACAAAAGAATACATCACATACAATGAACCAGACTAAACCAGCTGCTTCAAATCTCCAGGTCAGTCAGTAGTCCAGTCTTTATGTGTAGATATATTTACAGATACTGTATGCGTTCAGCATACAATATTAGAGTTCATAACAAAACAAAAAAATAAAAGAAATCACAAACTTTCAAAGGCAAAAAAAAATTAAAATAAAAAAGACTTAAAGTGTCTATGTTCCTTAATAGTTTAGCTAGAGTTGGAGCTGATAACGTTGGTGCACTGAGGTTCACAGAAGACGCCAAAACGCCCATGAATGTCTTTGGCTCGGACAGCGAAGTGGTATGTAGAGCCAGACTGGAACTGGGTCAGGGTGCAAGCCATAGGTAGAGGAAGGGCGTTTACTTCTCCAATCTTCTTCCAATGCTGCTGAGCTGCATTGCCGCTTGAGTTGTCTTGATGAAAGGCATAAAGGTGATAGCTGTCTACAGGCGCGCAGGTCCGATCGGTTTCTGCCACACTCCAGGACAGCACTATACCGGTCTGGCCAGGCACCAGCTTCAACTGCAGTTGCTGAGGAGGCGAGGTCCGTTCAGCCTCAGGTGATAAACGTGATGGTACCGGAGCCACTGGGAGAGGGGGAAGAGTCACCCCAGTGCTCCTGGCTGGTGTCGTAGAGGTTACGGTGCGGGATTTTTGAGGAGAATCCTATGGAAGAGGCAAAATCTCTGTCACACTCAAAATTTCCCAAAAATGATTAACATTTTAAAAATTTTATGAGGAAATAAATGATTGCTTCTAAATAGCCAATAAGAAGCTGAAGAAACAGAAATAGATGCGTGATAAATATGTAAATGTAGTTCTAAATCCTCACCAGTGGGGGACGGTGGTGCACTGTTATCTGGGGATTGCTGGACACGTTCTGATTGCTTTTAGGGGATGATCGGGCTCCTGCGCCTGCTAACAGATCACACACATACACAACAGAAAAGTGTAAATGGGGTGGAAACCAGACAGCAGAAAAACATATCTCTATTATGCCTCCTGTACAGGGGGCAGCATGAGACACGTATCACATAGCAGTACGGATCTTTGCACACACTAGGAAGCAGCAATCTAAAGTACCAAGCTGATATCCAAGAAGAATTTTCACACCCTACACAACTATATATGACCATAACAAAAGCACGAAAACATCACCATTCACTTCTGTTTTTTTCGCTTATTTCTCCACTTAAACCAAACCAAACAAACAAGGTGTCACATGAACCTCCACCAAGGGGCAAAGGCTATAGTTTCAGCAGAGAACATTTGTCTAAGCAACGTAACAGATAAACGGTGGATTTTAATTCAATTTTCAGCAAAATCTTACAAATGGGATAAGGAACAACTGACAACTCAGCTTAATTCATAAAGCGCTTTATAACAACCTTTGTTGAAACAAAGTGCTGTATAAAATAAACACAGCAACATAAGGAAAAAAAGATTTTGGAAGTTACCCAGATCACATTATGGATCCAGGAATTTTTTTAAAGTATTATTCATGATTGAGAGATTAATTTTGCCATTACAGCTTCAAAAAATTGAAAAAAAAAAAATCCCAGTATGACATCTCATATTCAAACATCGTTTGACCCAGATCATGTTGAAATTCTAGAAGTCTCACATGTCCCATTTTTTTAGATCAAGATTATACATACAGTCCTTGTAGTTGTGTAGACACACTTAGTTTAGGATATGTCATGTCAAGAGAAAATGCAGAAAAAATAGGCCTAGTTAAGAAGAGGTCAAGCGGACAAGTGCCAACATGAAATATTAAGCTAAACAATCATGCATACATATTATTCCCGATTCATGCCTTTAATGGAATTTGGGAAACTTACTGTTGGGAATGCTGATGACTGGGTTCGAGCGTGAGGCGGATGACGGAGTTGTAGCTGTGGCGCTCTTCACTCCTGTCACTGAAGAACACAAAACAAAGCATTGTTAACCTTTTTTCCATTACATGTAGTGCTTTAATAACAAATGAAGGCGTGAAAATCAATCATATGAGGTATAAAGCCGAGTAACACCTTGCACATCATCATCATCCTCGGTAAGGTCGATGACGGAGCCTTTGGGTCGTACAACAGGTACAGCTGTTTTGGATGGAGTGCCTCCAGAAGCTTGATTGTCTAAGAAAGACAGAGTCATGTTTATTGAGAGATGTTTATGAGAGGAAAAGAGTGCTAGCCATGTCTCACTAGTTTTACTTCTTCCTCACCAGTCTTTGATGTGAGAGACGTCCCTTGTGGGGGCCCTGGAGCAGTGGAACCTGTTGCTGCTGGCCCAGATGTTGCAGGGGCCGAGGCCGAAGACATGGCGCCAACAACTGAGACAGTCTGAAGTGGTGTCCTGGCTGTGGTCACAGACACTCCAGCATTGGGGGTAGTTATTCCTCCCGCGCCGCCCTGGTACACAGCGCGGGCCAGAGAAATCTGGGTGGAGGAAACCTGACCAGTGGAGGCCTGAAGAGTGGGGAGAGTGGCTGTCGCTGGAGCGGAGACTGATGCTGTGTTAGTTGAAGGAGTAGACTTGAGTATAAAGGTGGTGGTGGAGGGGGTCGTTTTGGCCTTGTTGAGCGAGCCGGCAGCGGACAAAGATGAGACGGGGAAGTTGACCAGTGTCCCTGTCTGACCGTTCACCGACAGAGGCAGCTGTATGACGAGCGGCTGGCCTGTCGCCATCATGCCGCTCCCAGGGGCCGTCTTCAGCAGCAGGGTGCCAGGCTGACTCTGGGTGGTGATGCCAGTGGCCAACGTGGAAACAGCGTTAGAGGTGGTCGGGATGAGCTGGAGGATAGAGCCCTGCTGAACCATAGCAGTGGAGGTGGACGTTTGTACTGGAGCTGAAACTGTAGCAGAGGCCGGGACTGAAATAACTGGAGGGGAAAAAAACAGTTTAATTCAGTCAGTTTTTTTTTTTTTACAAATTCAATATATACTGATAGCACAGGTCATGGCAGATAACACCTACCCAAGATGAAAACACAAAGACCCCCCTAACCCCAACACGCAGGCAGAGAAGGGCATTCTTATTATTTCTTTCACCAATAAGACCCAAACCAACAATAAAGCAGTTAATAAGTGCCTTTTGACTTTAACAACTCATCTTTGGCACTCAACCTAAAACTTGTTCAACCCAAATGAAAATCTATTAAACCATTATTAATACTCCACTGGAGCTGGATCATTTTTTTCCATATAAATTGAGATAAAGGATAGCCATGGATTTGTTTAGCTACCAGAGAGCAACTGTGAGCCATGAACTGTACTCTGCATTGTCCATTAATTTCTGATAATGGACACCTGGCCGGGCATTATTCCGTTTGTACCACAGTCAGAAGTTTTTCACAGAGGTGGCTGAGTGGATTATTTAATATCTCTCATTGTTATGTATTGCTAAGGTAAACGGCTCTGGCCACGGGACCTGCAACCCCACTGCAACTCTAATCAGTGGGGGGAAGTGAGATGGTTGCTTAAGGTTATGATACGTGACACAAAGTATGATTTCAGAGGGCAATGTTGTTTCAAAAGAATAAAAGTCCACAGATAGTTTCCTAAATTGTTTTTATTGCAAAAATATGTTACACCATTCACTCTGATCATTAAATGTGCTTAAAGCAAGTCAGTTGTAAAGTGTCTTTGTAACTATCATCCACCATTCAGTCTGTATCACATAAATAAGTGGGTCAGCAAAACAAAAAGACAGCAACACTGCCGTTGATCGTGACATTTGATGTCCATAACAATGGTTTGTAAAGGATTGAGATTTAACATTTGTGGGCCCAAGCATCGCTGGTTGGGGCACTGTGGGACGACAAAATGTTGCTCCATTGTTGTTTCTCCAGGCTTATTTGACTGATGGAGCCAAATAAGCCTGCGGGCTGCCTTTACAGCTATACCCTGTCACAGACGTGATTCGGCATGTCTCCTGCTCGGTGTCTGAGTGTCGACCCACAGACAAGCTCCGCAGGCTGCAGTTTGTGTAAACCTGCGATAGACCCACCTAAAATAAACAATAATAGACAGACAGGCTATTAGTGAGGGCAGAAGAGGGGTTACGCATAATACAAAGGCTGACATTATTATTAGAATAGTACAGACCTCTTCACTGATTTTTTTTAGCATGTCTCCCAGGTAGTTGATACCCATGGGCTCCTTGGAGTACCACACATCAGATGCCTTGGTGACGGAGCGCTTTGGGTGCAGATAAAAAGATTTTGCATCTGGGGGACATTTAGAGATGTACTTCTTGAAACTCTTTAAGGGGCACAAGGGATCCCCAGGCCTTGCGAACATAAAACCTTTCGGGTTTTTCTTGTGTGGGTTGTTTGGGTCTATATGATCTTTAGTGTCAGGATTTTGTACAAGGCTGACGTACTCGACGCCGTCCTCGTCTTTCTGGATCCTGAAAGATGTCATGGTCAGCTCACGGTTTCCATCCCTGCCACGTCCAGCCAAACACATCTGGATGTCAAACCACACCTTTCTGATGAGGCCCAGGGGCGTATCGGGAGACAGCGCAGCTGAAGATCTGATCATCTCAAGGTCTGATTCACGGATACGAGGACGGTGGGAGATGGTGTCTTTCCCACTCCTTCTGCAGCGCTTCACTATCGCCTTAAAAACCAAATTACTGCTCTTGAACGCAGTGTCGTTAATGATGTTGACGTCTCTTAAGTAGCGATTGATGCCGGATCTCAAACCCATCAAACTGGCAACACTGTATGATCCTCCTCCCTTAGTCGACTGGACAGACGCATAAAACAGTCGCAAAATGTCATTGAGAGTAGTGGGAGTGCAGCTCTCAAAGTTGATGTCCATGTTTTTCTTAGCCAGGAAGTCCCTTAATATTCTAACGGCCCATTTCGTGGTTTTCTTTGTGTTTATCTCGTCCTTGTCGTCCTCTAAACTGTCCAATTCCTCCAGTGTCACCTCCTTGTACCGTCTCTCCTTCTTCATATGTTCTCTTCTCTCTCTCTCCTCTGCTGCATCCCAGTCTTCAAAATCAGCAAATTCATCAAATGGGTTAAAGGAAACTATAAAATCACTCACGTTTTGTCAACTGTTTTGCCGTTGTGATAAATTAACTGAAATAATGTATGTTCTAAGTTTATGTTGCCACAGTTATCACTTAGCGTTTAAGCCAGCACAATAATTTAGAGCAATCAGGCCATTCGACCGGAACTTTTTTATTGACCATTTGCAGCTACGTCACAAAAACGACGTGACTGTATACTACCCCCTTTAGTTAGCAAGCATGGCAGGCTTTAGCGTGGAGTGTCCTGCAAGCGTTGGCGTGGAAAATGTTCAGTTTTCTTAATATATTAATTAGTCGGAAGTGCCGTGTATATGTAACCATTGTTATTACTTGTGTAGCAGTGGGTTGTCATAACAGACGAGAGAAGAGATCAGAAAAGTCTTATTGTTGATCGATTCCCAGCCGACCCCGTGACAGGAGGATGGTAGATGTATCATCGGTGTGTGTTATCTTATTTTCAACACAAAATAATAAACAAGGAAACCAAAACAAAATAATTCATCCAATTTCCAATATATTGGAAGTGAGTCTTGTTTCATGAACAAAGTTGACATGAACCTGTTCACAACGACTGGCGGTAAAATATTTACATGCACCTGAGCTTTTCTAAGCTTTCAATGCAGCAGTGTCGGAGATTTATGGATAATATAGACTAGTGATATAGCCGGATTGCAAACATCAGGAAAGTTGGCTGCACTCGAGATTAGTGGGGTCAGATTCAGTTGGCTTTAAATTTCCTGAAAATGTGCTGACATTGTTTATCCAGATGCTTTGTGTTGTCAGGAAGAGAAATCACATGAGGAGAATAACTGTGTTGCTATTTTCAGAAAATAAATAATAAATAAAACATAGAATGCACCCATATGTATTCCAGTGAATAGACTCCTCTGGGGAAGGTTGCCTACCAATGTGGCGGACATAAGGTCACCTCGTGACATCAGGTTGAAACGGTCAATAGGTGTCCAATAACACTTTTGGACACCGTGCAGCTAATCAGAATTGAGCATTCACACAGACCATGGTATATTGATGTATAATAATGGCAATAAATATAATAATGCACAAGATCCTCTACATTTGGCTGCAGTTAATTATTGATTTTGGTCTTCACTTTTTTGGGGACTTTGACAGAAAACCCAAACACAGAACCAGAGAAAGACAAGAAAAGCCCCAACAAAAACATTCAAGGATATTTTAAAAGCGCCATCAATGATTATAATATCAATAATAATAAATCAGACAACAAGAAGACATCTAGATTGCAGAAAAGTTTTGTACTCACCAGCTGTGCTAGTCGAAGAGACTGTTGGACTCTGCTTTACTTCGATGGAAGTCCGGATCGGCCTGTTCAGAAAGATTACTTATACTTAGAGTTGCTGATATACGGAAGCCATTCATGTCCATGACAGGATGAAGATTGAGTGCGGTAAGGTGCAGTCACTTTATTTAATCCCATTATTCATACAGTCAGATTTTAAATCTTGCGGAAGGATCCCAGCTTACAATCAAAGTGCATGTCCAAGTTTATAATATCAGATTTTTACTGTTTGTGGTTTTCAAAGTGGCGAGTCAGCGTCAGTGTCTTTTTCAACATGTGATTAATGTTTATGGTTAAAGGTTTAGGCAAAATGTCTGAATGTTTCTATAATGAATAATGACTATTGTCCCAGAATGCTTCTGCTGTTGCGACGTAAGAGCATCACAACAGCATTGTAGTCCTTCCATCGTACTCTCGGAAAAATTCTGGTTTTCTCTTAACTCTGAGTATTTCATTGATAACGTCACGAATCTCTCTCCACTTATCAGTGGACAGTAGGGGAAACCGCCGGTCAACGTACATCCTCATTGTTCTCCTCAAGTTTAGGGGCAGCGCCTCCTTGCCCATTAATCCAACGTAATTGACCTTTGCGACCCAGTCACAGTAGATGTCATATGGGACTAAGTAGCGGAATATGTAAGAGGCATAGCGGTCAGGCCTGGGGCTCCCTGAGCTTCGCTTGCAGTTGTGGAACAGCACGCTCTCCAAGTGGCCAGATATTGTGCGGAGTTTAACATCAGCTCTGCACCGTCCTTCACTGTATTCTGCCAGCTTTGTTGCCATGGAAATATGGCGTGACATATCTGCCTGCTTCTCCTCCCCCCTTTTCTCTTCTTCCTTCTCCTTCTTGACAGACAGTGCGGCAGTCCTACCGAGAGAGGGCGCCACTCTCTCTCTGGGCACCTCAGGATGCGGCTCTACTGTCTGCCCTCGGAGCACGCTGTTGGGAGGAGAGGTGCAGTTGTAACTACACTCTGCACTGCCTGAAGAAATGCTCAGGCTTCATATTGTAGAACGTCACAAGACTCAGGACCTGGACCCACGCGGGGTTATTTTGCAGGTACAAAACACTCGGGCATGTGTTTTACTCCAAAAAAAGTCTTTAGAAATATTTGGAGTGAAATTAGATTGATCCTGACCAACCGAACAAGGGACATGGAACAAGTGTTTTGGATTTGGAGGATGTACAGATTACTTTTGTCCACTTCTTTTAAATTCAGTTTTTAATGATTACAGTTAGCAAGCCGGGACAATGTCATGTCTTCACGCTGTGAACGGTCTCGTGTGTAGTAGCACTGGCATTAGTCCGGTATTGTCACGTTCATACAAAAGCCAGATTATATTCACACAAAATATCATTGTGCACAGACTGCTGCATGATTCAAGGATTACAGGTATAAACACACAGCTGCGGTGAATTTTGAGAACTCTGAATATTATGTCACATGATAAAATGGGAGCTTGCACTGAAATGATTCAAAGGAAAAAACAAAGGAAAAGATAAAAAATCACCTTGAGAAACCTTTGGAAACTCATAACTTATCTAGAAAAAACTGGCCACACTTACCGCTGAATCTGAGGGCTGCTTGAAGCAGTTGCAGTCTTGGCGGCGGCGGCGGCAGCAGCAGCAGCAGCAGCGAGTGCCTGTACAAATAAATACAAACCTTTTAAGACCATTATCTGACCCTTCCTAGAGTCCAAAGCAAGAAAATTTTAAATAAAAACTAAAATGAAATGAAAACTAAAATAAATGCAATAGTGTCTTACCTCTTGTTTTCGTTTGTTTTCAGATGCCTGATTAGCCTCTCCAAACTTTTTGGCTAATCGGGATATCTTGGCCTAAGAGGTACAAGAAGAAGACTTATTATGGGTTGGCTAAATGTGGGGAGAGATTTAGGAACACTGAATATGTTCCTCTTTTGGAAAACCAGTAGACACAGTGATGGTACTGTGGGCTTACTTGGAGTGTGGTAATGGCGGTTTGGTGTTTCGTGGCACAGTCGATCTGGTCAACTCGGTCCTTCAGTTCTTGAAAATGCTTCTCAAAAACAGTCAGTTCCAACATCTTCAATCGTTCATCAACAAGCTGTTGCACAATCTGAGGAAAAACATCGGGTACAAGGGACAAAAGTTAATCAAGTTCATCACAAAGCTTGGCTGAACAGAGAAAGAGGAGAGAGAGCATGCCTTTAGCGCTACTGTAGACTGTATGTTTGAATACTAATATTACTGAAAACAAACCTTTTCAAGTTTATGATGACTGCCAGCCTTTGCTGTGATTTTAAGCTCCAGCTGGGCCTCCAGCTCATCATGCTCCACCTTGGGCCTCTTCCCTTCTCTTTTCATAATCAGTCCATCTTTTTCATGTCCTTCTGATAAAGTACGCTTCAGTCCCGAGGTCGAGCTCTTCTCTTGTGCTGCGTATGAAACAAATAAACACAGACTTATTTTGTTTATCTAAGATCTTCCCTCACACATTCTATGATTTCCAGCTGTTCAGCGCGGCCATCTGTCCCAGACTGTAGAAGCTTAAACAAGTTTCAGGATCTAATTAAATGTTTATGATTTTAATCAGCATGTGAAATCCATGCATCGTTTAACAAAATCAGACAGGATGCTAGCTTTTTCGAGGGCTTCGCTTTTAGAGAAAAAGTAAAGGCAAAATCAGCATGTTTGTAGAGATCCAGTTCAGGATCTGAAGTACTTCACAATACTGACACAAACACCTTCCAGTTTTTTTTATAATTGAACAAATCAAGGCCTAATTCATATTGGTTACCAAGAAAATTACATGAACAATTTTAGTTGTGTCTTTAATAATCTGTACACCGTCATACCTGCATTAGAAGGTGGAGTGGACGAGGGTCGACTTGGCTTCTCTCCGCCTTCACTTTTTTCCTTTTTAGGCTCCACTTTTACTGAGCTGACCTCTTTCTTCTCGTATTTTGACCTTTTCTTCACGTCGTCTTTGTCTTTCTCATCTTTGATGTCAACATCTTTGATTTCTACTTTCTGCTTGTCAGCCGTCCCAGACGCTGAAGGAGAGGTTGAAGGACATGCGGATTGGTCGGAACTAAGGTCTTTGGGGCAAGAGGGCTTCTTTTCTTTTGTTTTGGATGTGGAGGCCTTTGGATCGGATGTCTTTGAAGTTTCTTCACTTTCTGTTTCCATTGGTTCTGTGTGCTCGGATTCAGATGATGCAGGCGGCACAACTGAACTTTTCCCAGAATCCTTTCCCGAATCCACACTTGGTTCCTCTGTCCCTTTCTCCTGAAGAAGAGATGAAATAAATAATTTACTATGAAGTTCAGCTCAATATTCTAGAAGTCCAGTACAATAGATCATAAATACATGTACGCTTTCTGATGTTTACCTTGTTTTTGTCCACATTTGCATCTTTTTCCGGTTGGTCCTTGCATTCAGCTGACGCTGGCATAGCAGGCTCATTTGATACAGGTGGCGGAGAATCTTTCTTTTCTTCATCCTCCATCTTTTTCAGATCAAAGAATACAGACTGGAATGGTGAAGTGGGAGAAGTAGTTTCATCTTGTGCTTTGGGACTTTGTGAGGAAGCAGGGGAAGGTGACAAATTTAAGGATAGGTATGGTGCGGGAGAGCTCAGAGACGTCGCAGACGCTGGTGACACCGCGTGTGGGGAGTTTGAGTCGGAGGTGTTGTTTTGCTCTTTCTCACTCACTTTTTGCCCATCCTCCTTATGCGTGCCATTCACCAGAGGTGGCGGAGACGGGTTGGACAAGCCCGGAGCCGAAGTCAGCAAGGTGCTGTGAAGGCTGTCCAGTTGGAGACGATCGCTCATCTTCATGGTTTTCCTAGCACGGAAAATCTTCTTCTTCTCTTCTGTCACAACAACTTCCATTGCTTCCTGTTGGGTGACAAGGGCAGATTAGATGCAAGCAGGGAGATAAATGTAGACACAATCTAGAGCTGCAAAACTAAGCAGCACAGCATGTTCCGCTCCTGAGCCTGTTCTGATATTTACGCATTGCACAGGAGAATAACGGCTGCAAAGCCCCACAGAAAACACTAGAGGTCACTGTAGAGCTCTTCTACTTACTTGTTTGCTCTCTTCTGGAAGGTTCTCTCACAGATATTTTCATACCGAACTGGTTGGGTCCTCAACAGTCAGTTTATTATTTTTTTCCTTCGCTTCTTGCGTCTCAGTTTTTTAATATAAATCTGCCAAATCATTACTATGTGATTCCACTCTGCTCTGACTGTCCTCCAGTGACAACAATTAATGAGCACCTCAGTAGGCCAGACTCTCTTTCTGAGACAGAAAAAGTCTAAAGAAGTAATTGTTTTGATGAGCCCCCTATGCCTTAATTTTGTGAGAAACCTATGGATTTCCTGTTTACCAAAGCCACGATCCAGAGATCAGAAGAGAGGACACCGAGTTAACAACAGCAATAACCCAACCTTCCTCCCATCCCCCCACTTATCTATTGGTTCAGTCCTCAGCGAATCAGAACGAACTAACTGGGGCAGTGCTGGCAGCAGCAAAGAGGTTATGCAAATCATGAAGCACTTTCCGTACATGGTTTTAATTGTTGCACACATGGTGGTTTTCAGGCTAGTTCTTACATTATTATCAATAATCAGTCCATATGTACTAACTGTAGATGCATTCATGTGGGAGTCCCACTAAAATGACAAATGCATTAAAGATGTGTGCTGCAGGGGGGCTCTTTAGCTGCTGGAAAATGATCCCCCTTCAGTAACGTAACAAACAAACAAGGAAGGTGTTAATGGGATGTGAAGACTCACCTTTAAACCAGAAGGTTGCTGATCATGGATTTCTCACAAGACCTGTCGGTAACCTGAAAGGAAAACAATAGATTCATCATTTGTAAAGGCTATAATTAAAACACAAATCGTGTAAATGAAAGTGTAATTTTAAATTTAGCTGCACTAAATTAAGCAGTTTATGTTCATCTCCAGGGCTGAGCGGGGCCTCTGAATTAAGAATCAGATATTTATTTTGGGGTGGGGGCTGGGAACGGATATGAAGTAGAAGCACAACTTATTCAAACACTTTGAAGAGCTCACTAAATGTTTATATCTTTTCTTATCAAGACAATTCTGGATTGAAAATCTAAACAATCAACCATAACATTAAAATTATGGATTGAGCCATTAGTCAGCCATTTTGAGAAAAGAGTGAGCTAAGAGAAGCTAATCAAAGAATGCATGACAGGAAAAGACCTGTTTGACAAGCCAGGACAACAGAGATTAGAGAAGAATCCTAAACCGCAGAATACAGGCTTCCATGCAGTTTACTGGCTTGTATTTATTTTTCAGTGTGAATAAAAACATAACATGTAGCTAAGATCAGCTGCTAACACAAGGAATGCATTTATGAGATCAATTAAAACTTCTTTGATGGTAAAGACAAAACAGACATTTTTCATTCAAACAGATTAATTTTATAGGAATATTCACATGGAAGAAACTATGTAATTAAATCTGTCTCGGTTTTACTGCGAGGAGGAAGAAACAAAACTCCAGACATCATTTAAGTCACGCTTAAAACCAACCCAGAGTGACTAACAAGGAGCTTAAAGTTTCACTCTGTAAACCTGGTTAGCTTTACTGTTACTGCATTGCTGATCTGCAAGACTGCAGCAGATGGAGCCCTGTAAAACCTCCTGAGGCCAAAAAATCTCATTTAGCCTTGTGTCTTTTTTAAATTAGCATGTTTCCATATGGCAAAAATGCAAAGTCTGATCTAGACTGCGTGCATATTTTACATTGTAAAGCACCACAATGAGAAGCTGGCGCACACGATCCAGCACTGAAAGCCATTCCTCCTCTGTACTCACACCAGAAAGCGGGCCTCTTGCAATGAGTATAAACCATTTTTGGTAAAAAATGGTAAGAGGGCATTTCAGTATAATTGCATAAAATCATGAAAAGTCAGTAGTAAGAAGTGGAGCCGTATAAAAGGCGAGCCCGATCACTGCTCCACTTCACATTCCAATGTTATTGCACACTGCGCAGAGACAAATCCCCCTCCCCCGTCCTTACTGCGCCTGGATCTGGAGCAGAAACTCAAAATGGCGGTCAGCTCTGCTCTTCGCTGCGAGGCTGAGACCTCTGTAGCTAGCTGACTCTCAGATGTATCAGATTACAGCAACACCCTGTACAATACGGATGCTCTGTTAAGCCTGAGGCTTGCCCAAGTGAACAAACTGTAGGAAAAATCTTGACTAAACCAAACTGAATCTCAGAAACCATGTTTGTGAATTTATCAAAGAACACTGATCCACTCATAGCACCAGATAAAATACACACAGTTGGTTTGTCGGGTCTTAATCATCGGCACACCAACCATAAAATTGATGGTATGAATAATGAAAAAAACCTCAATATTAAACGTTAGCTGCAGCCACTACTATCAACTACTCGGCTGAGGTTTAGACTTGGAAAAATAAACATTAAACTATCACTATATGACACTATCACTATCTGACACATGTCCTGGGTGTGAAAACACTGATAAGTATAAAAACTGCAAATATCCGTCATTTAATTTCCCACTGAAACTCTTGGGCCAGCCTGAAGTTTAAGAGGTAAAACGTATGTATTTTAAAGAAAGATGTGTTTTGCTAGGTGACTATCGATTGCTGATGACTGACGTCACTTATTTTTGTGATGGGAAAAATCCCTCACTCCCTATCAAATGCTGCACAAACTTTTGGTGTCAATGCACAGAACAGACAGATTTAACTTTATGCATTTCCTAACCTCTCTAGAAACAACCTCTGACTCACAGCAGAAATCTTTTACATGTTCAAATGATCAACAAGTAGAGATGCATCTTCACAGTCTGGGTTTTACTGAACTAAAAATAAGTCTTGAAAGCGAAACACAGCACACCTTGCAAATGTAGAAAAAGGAAATATCGAACTTGCCATTTTTTTGTTTCATATCATTATCACAAATCTTTATTAATTACTCAAAGTTGGAAAAGATAAAAGTTTGAGTTAAATCAAATTAATTCCAGTTGTTATTCAATTAGACTAAATCTCAGGTCAGGGTCTGAAATTAGCAACCGCTGCCGCTGATCTATTTACACATTCACGCATCCATTTATGTGGGGAGGTTTACATAAGGAGATGGGTAAAAGATTATTTTTTTGGCAACAGCACTCTTGGTTTATGGGTGGGCACGCTTAATTTGAATTCTTAGTATTATCATCTTATTTATCATTTCAAAAGCTGAAAAAAAGAAATGTAAATGGGACACTTTTCCAGTAGCTGGTTATAAGCAAATAAACCAGACTAGACAGGATTGCCAGAGGGTGGCAGTATAGGCAACATTGCTTGTGGTTAATTTAATGGATGGCTACAAACTGCACACAATAAAAAACAAAAAACAAAACAAAAAAAATCCAATACCATATTTGTTATGCACACAGTTAAGATACACATAAAGAAAAACGTGAACGGCTACTTCTTTGCCTGTAAACCTTTTTTTAACGCAGTTGATATTTCCGACCAACTACCTATAAAGTGCAGACAGAACAACTGATACAAGCATACAATGAATGCAGTTTAATTAGCTGTCCCTAAGCATGAGTCAACAGGACAAAACAGTGTTCAGGTCTACCACTGAAGGCATTCAGCATCACAGGCAATGAATAACATTAACAAGCTAGTTAGTGAGTTTACAACAAAGTCCTCCAAGTGGCACAAATAGATGGTTTCCATAAAAAAAAAACAAATTTTAACTAAAAGCACTACCTTCTTTGAGCTAGCTAAAAAGCTATTTTGAAAAGCTCGAATGTGAAGCTACATAATAAAAGATGGATGAATTTCAGTAACAGAGAAATAAATGTTGAGCATGCTTGATGAAAAAATGAAAAAGGATGTCAACCTTGAGCAGGATGTGTGGGTTTGGGCCTTCCATACATTTGACTGTGAGAGCAGGGAAGAGCTAAGAGGTTGGCACCAGAATATGAAAGAAAGGAGGAGGGGCTCGGTAAGGAAGAGTCCATGTGGTCTCAGACAGAGGTTTGATCTAGAAAAGGGTGTGCATCTAAAATGGGTTTATATTGAGTGTTACTTGAAGCCTTTAAAAAACAAGCCAGTTCAATGTTTTTGTGCTGGGTTGTGTATGATAATACATTAAAAAAAGAAAAAAATATCAAAGCAGACTTTCTTTTTCACTTGTAAATATGATCATTCAATCCTATTAACAAGTACCACAAGTAAAAACCAATCAAGCCTGCATTTAAAAGTGCAGTGGTGATAATAACTTACAACCCTAGCTAGTTGTGCATAGACAGAGGGGAAGTACACTGCACAGACTGTTGCTTAGCAACACCCATCCCCCAACTCTAGCACAATCTAGTCCACAGCATGGAAATCTACAGCAAGCATGGACTGTACCATTCTGAAAAGGGGAAAGGGGGGTCTGTCTGTCCCAGCCTTTTTAAAGAGACATTGAATGCAAAAGAAGTTTCACGATTAAAAAAGGTCAGTAACAGCACTGGAGAACATGGGACGCTGCTGGTTTCTGTACATTCCCGCCTCATGTTCAGGATTCATCATCTATGCAGTTGAAAGTTTTAAGCGATACTACTATCCATTATGTTTCATGTAATTATAAATGTTAAGAAACCCTTTTCAGGGAAGATGGCTTTGCCTGTACTTGTCTCTTGGCTCAATCTCTGACAGATTGTATCTGAACTGCATAATTATAATGTGATCACCCCAGGAACTATGTGCTTTGAGCTGAGCACTCACTGCTGCTGAGCTGAGAACCATGTTAGCTTCAGACTGCCTGTATCACCTTAATGACTTAGCCAGTGGGGCAACTACAGACCGTGGCTGGATTGTTTTTAGGTTTTAAATGTATTCCTTTACACACAAAATAATAATCTATATGAAGTTTTTCTAAAGAGCTGAGGCATTTCATCATCAGCACTAATTGTGTAGCCTTTTAACTGTAGACAAAAACAACAAATCTATAACCAACATATTAGTTTTAGCACCAATATCTTTCACAAAACAATACAAATCACCCAAACAGCCCATTCCTAGATTCTTTCACCACAGTTTTGTTTTCTAAAAAGGTCATGTTTAACTAGAAGACTTGGCAACCTGAATCTATCCGCTGAAGGTTAAATAATCTGTTGACCTTAGAGCACTTGGCTAAAAAGCAACAAAAAAAGCTTAATTTTTTTTTATAAAAAGGGGAGGAGTCTGGATCAGACTGCTTACCTAAAAACCAAAACTGTTAAAATGGTTTGTTATGTCATTATGTGAACCAACAAAAAGCATGAAAAAGGGAAACAGCAGGTCACTTTTAACATGGCAAAGCAGCGCAACATGCACTTTAGTCAGAGCCTAGCTAGAGGCGCACAGCCAGCGTTAAATTGCACACCCAGAAAACACTCGTCCTCCAGGCAGCTTCCCCCACCCTTTCTGCTTTTCTCGGTCACACTGTCTCTCTCTCCCTCACACACACACACACAGTCTGCCTCTGGAACAGCCTCTCCTGCTTAATCATGGGCTGAACCACTCTCCTTAGGGGAGGGAGTGGGGGAGGGGCGATAAAAACAAAAGAGATAAAGGTTATTGCATCAAAGTCAAAAGTAAATAAATGTCAACCTATAGTAATAGATTTGATAAATAAATGACAGCACTTAAGTATGGACCGAGGGAAAATAGTAGAGAAATGTGGAATCGCCACTATCTCTTCAGATATTTATGAGTGCCACTTTATAAACAAGCAGATATGAAAACAGCAATGTTTTATAACCATATTTTACTTTTACAAGAAAAAATAAAAAAGAGAGGCCATTTTTTGCCATGGTTTCATGCTAGCTGCCTACACCACCAGAATTGGAGCACAGCTTGACACACTAAGCAGCTTTGACCAGCCCAGCCTCTCCCACAGGGTGGCTGATACACAGACTGAACCATTCCAACACGGGGGTGGTTTTCTCACACAAGGAGAACAAAGAACAGTCATTTTAAACTACGGACTGAAAAATATACCTGAGTCATCATAACTTCATGAATCAATGTTTGAAACAATAGTTTCTTCACAACTTCCCATTTTAAAAATTCAACACACTGATGATATTGTGTTAATTTCTCTTCAATTTCTTTTTTTTTTTCCTTTTACAGTGAGCAAGTTTTTAAAAAGCACTTTTAAAATCTCGATCAGTTCCCTAGGATTAGAATAAAAAACAAAAAAATGTCTGTGCACTCTTTGCCCAACCCCCCACCACCTCTCTGCCACTGCAGCAACACAACATGGCTACCAGGGTTGCTGTTAACGGCACGCTGAGCACAGAGGAGAGCAGCTCATGTGGCAGACTCCGCCCACAAAAAGGAGTTTAAAGAAAATGTAACCTGCACGTTGCAGTGACACATAAAATCATTGTTTACAGATAATAGTTGTAAAACCTCACATCAGCTATGTTCTGTGACTCTAAAGCGTAAAATGGAAAAACAAAAGATTTCTTTAATTTTTTTCCCCATCTCATTCGATTCTGAGTTATACAAGGTCTTTCTAGAAGCTAAGTCTAAATAACATTTAATGCTTTTTCTCCACCACATGGAAAGTCTCACAGCATGTGCTATAAACCTGATACATAGCTGTTTGGGATTATCAGGCACAAACCATGATGCAGTTCATAATCTGTGGTAAGACAAACAATGGGTAAAAAAATCTAGAAAAATCGTTTTGCTAATGCCATACATTTTCTATGGAGGATAATACCCAATGGAAAAAATATGTCAGCCACCACCGCTGCCTGCGTGTGGATTCACTGAGACTCAAAATGGCCAACTGGTCTGCTGTGCTCAGCTCCACTGAGCTCCTGCAGCTACATCTTGCAAAAAATATCAAATTTCAGCAGAACCGTATGACAGAGGAAAAACAATCCCAAGAGCAAAAATTCTTACAAGGGTGATTTATTATCAGATCAACTGAACTAGAAGATTTAGCAACATAAATCAAACCTACTCTGTGTAACTGCCCTAAAGCAGGTTTGTTATAAAGAAAATGTAACGGGTCAGAGCTACAGTTAATTTTCTGCCTGCAGAAACACTCACCATAAAATTTGCTTGCTGTATGTTTTATCCAAAAATGCACAATAAACACATTAACTGACACTGGAGCTCTCTATGGAACTAGCAAACTAGGCTTTACACGATCAGGATTTTAGGGGCCGATCACCGATCAGAGAGTTTAAAAAAACCGATCACTGGCCTAAATGTGGGAATCAAATGTGCCCATTTTTATACAGTTTAAGGAGTATTTTAAAAACTTAACCTCTTGTCCATAGGCTACTTTAATGTAATTAAAATACTTTTCAA
>JAVQJG010102935.1:0-10644 GCA_036024015.1 Craterocephalus amniculus
AAGCAACAGTGTTGTTTTTGGCGTCATAATTGGTTTAAAATCTTTATATTTCTGAATAATTGCCTGCGCTCGCTCCGCAGCCTGCAGGGAAACCCATTGTTGCTTGGTCAGACGCTGCAGGTGGTTGTTGGGGGGGGTATCCATCACCTAGTTCATCACTTTTAACTTGCCGGATCCGCCCCCACTCTGCGATCCGGCACCTCCCACTTTTTAAATTAAGCACTGGGTAGACATTAATAGGACAATGGCCACGTTTACATGAGTTTTAATTCTTCTTTAATTTGGAATTAAAAGTTAATTACGCTTTAAACAGATGAAAAATTATCATGTAAACACTTAATTCCAGATGAATATGTTAATTTCAAATAAAGAGGCTGGTTTATTCCATTTTTCTATTCCGAATTGAATAATTCCTCTCTTATCTTCTCATATAAACCTTAAAACCGAGTCTGTTCTCATGAAAGTGACATAGCATGCCAGCAACTAGCTGCTGCTTCACAACTAGAATCCAAATCGAGTGAAAATGGTTCTTATTACAACGTTTTCTCGTGTTGTTGTAGAAAAGAAACAAAACAGTTTTTAACTTCCAGTAGAGGTACGTACATACGGTACATCACTCCCACCATCCAAACAATCAGGACCCTTCCCAAGCCCTGGTATTAAAGTAGAAATATGAAAATGTGTTTTCCATGTAAACTTTAATTCGGAATCAATATTTCCATGTTAACCTGGAGGAGAATATTTTAATACCAAATTATTTAATTAAGAATTATTAATTCAGAATTGGAAAACATAATAACCGTAGCCAATTGTAAGGAAAACCAGGCAATACCCTCAAGTGATTTAACTTCAGGTCATGAGAACATTTTTCAGTTCTAGTTTTAACTGAATACTTGCATCCAAAGTGGGAATGCTTGCAAATACAGTTTATTCCTTGCAATTAATGGACAAATTGACATGTTTAAAACCACAATTGATTCTGTGGTAAAAGTTAAAAAAAAGATTGTGCAGTAATTGAAAAAATTTGCTGGGATATATTTTGCATTTATCTGTGTATATTTAATTTTGATGCAGTATGATGGCATTACAATTAAATACAAAAATCATTTTAAACAATAATCACTTTAAAGCAGGTGTCCAGCTCCAATCCTCTGAGAGACCCAATTTCTCTTGTGTTTCCCTGCTCCAACCTACCTAGCTCACCTTTGCAGGTGGTCTTTGTGCAGCCATATTAAAGCAAATCAACAGAGACACTAGTGTTTTTTGTCCTGACAGGAAGAATGATTGTGTTGAGAATTTACAACACAGGTGGACAAGACCATGGTTTGCGTTAGGTTTTGCTTAATATCTATGATTCCAATGAGTTTCAATTTGTGACTCAGATACAATCCCCAAACAAATCAGGAAGTAAGGCTGGTGTGTTGTTTTGGTTCTCTATACACAGCATCATGCTTATGAATTCTCACAACATACTAGACCCATTGTGTGTGGTAACGTGTGTAACCTTGTTGTATTCCAAATTAAAGTTAGTGTACAAGAATTAGTGTCATCTAGCTGTCAAAAATTGTCAACAATGAGTTCAAACATCCTCCCTCATCTCTCTCCTCCCAAGCCCAGTTGTAAAGGAAGGAGGTCATCAGCAGACAAAATGCAAAGGGTTTTTCTTTATTTGGTCTACTATCCTGATCTATACTCCTGTGTGTTGGTGGCAGTAATGCGGCACTACGACATTGTTTACATTAAAACAGAAAAAGAAGAAAGAATTCTTCCTGACAATTTCAAAAATGTTTTCACCTGTGGGTCAAGTGATGACTGGACTACAGGTAACTAATTCAACATTGTGTGTTGTCTATCTATTATAAGCATAATCACTGTAATTACATTTTATTTAAGCACTGTAAGAAATTATGGATGCACAATAACCTTTTTTAGAAACCGAGCTCGGCATTGTAAATCATGGCTCAAGATGATTAATCAGACGCGAAAAGCCTCTGTCCTCAACGAGGGTGAAGGGCTGGTCGTCAATAGCATTAACCCGTGGGTCATATCTAGCAAATTACTTGGATTTGTCGAGATCTCGCCGCACTCGCAAGTTTACTGAGCTTTTGGCTATGACAGCATTAAGTGACTTATACTATCTGTAGGTGTGCGCCATCTTACACTGACCGTTTATATTAGCGCGACATTGTCCGAAAGCTTCACGCCCCCCCAGGTGACGGGATGCACCAGCTGAGGTTCTTCCGGCTGGTCACTGTGATGGTGCGCTCTGTCCAAGTTCGGCATATTGCTGTGGGTGGTGGCTGTGCAGATGTAGCTTCAGATTTGTTGTATCAGCGGGTTTGACCGGGATGGTTTTACGGCAAAGTTTACAAATTGATTCCTCTGGGTTACTGGGTTACTTCTGAACCAAATCATATCATCACGCTACTCTCTGTTAACCTCGCTAGCCATCACACCGCAGCTGTTTGCTCACATTGCCACTGACACCTGGCACAGGACGGCTGCATCATATCTGACGTTTTAATGCTGGATAAGCGGTAATCACGAATAAGAAAAATATTTGCGATTATGAAAAATATTCGATTGGCGATTATTGTAATAATTGTGACAGCCCTACTGGTGGTGCCGCATTCACTGCGAGACGGAAATTCCCTATTCCCGTGTTTGCTAGTCTTTCTTCAGGCCTTTTTAAATGAATATTTCTATTTTTTGTGTAGCACGTCGATAAGGTAACCCAGACAATTTTCTGATTAAATAAAGGTTAAATAACAATTTAAAACAAATACCAAGACCATGACCAAGTTTTAATTAGTTGTTTTCTAACATGAGGGGGTAGGCTACTCTGAGTTTTCTGTTTTATGTCAACATCATTTGAATGCAGCATGCACTGTAGACCATTCAGTTTATAGTTTGTGTCTGTGGTGGAGATGCCTGGATGACTTATTTTTTCATCCGCAACTGCTTCTTAAAATCTCCATCCGCCCGTTATCCGCACGCACGAGCACTTTTTCACCAATTTTCAAAACTGCACGCGTCCGCCATCTGCAGAATAGTTTATAGCTATATCTAAATTAGTTTTTTTTTCATCAGTGCTTCAACCGCAACCCACCTGAATGTAGTTAAAAATCTTAATTTTTCGACACATCATCCGCCCGTTCCGCAGTTATCCGCGGGCTCCGCGGGTGCAACCGCAGTCCGCGCATCCCAAGTCTGCGGACTGCCGTGCTGAAAAGATTAAATGAGTTATCGGAGCAAGTCATCATGATACCGGACTTATCGGAATGACATCACAATTACCTAATACCGGCCGAATATCGACCCGATAAGTTATTGTGCACCCTTACAAGAAAGTGAACATTATGCTACTGCATGTTGGAACAACCAATTTATTACTTAGGCCAAAAACTCCCCTTGTATGCTAACATAAACTAAAACTATTAGGGGTGCACAAAAACAAATTGGTTCACATCAGGATTGAGATTCTTGTTTATGAGGATTCTGAATCTCTTCAAAGTATCCAAGAATCGATATTTTAAAAGACGTAAAAATTTACTGACTACTTTCAAAGCTACTGCTAAGTGACAGACATCTTAAACGTTTAAAATGTTAGCAACAATGAACTTTCTGATAAAGATAATCAGTTTTCTCTCAACTAATAAAAAATTTCCTCAGCGCTCTTTCTGGCTTATAGTGGAACGTAGTAAGTAAGCATATTTTGTTACTGAAAGAGGATTAATTTTAAATGGAAATCAGTTTGAAGTGAGAATTGATACAGATTTGGATCGTCACCCCAAATATCTGAATCAAATTGAATTGTGAATTGTTTTAAGATTCACATCCCTAAAACTATATTTAAAAATAGATTAGCTAGCACTGCCAGGTTACGGCTCTTTGAAATATAGGTTGACTGATTAATCGGCATGTCGGATATATTGGCATAGATAGGCTGTTTTAGAAACTATCGATATCCGATAGTTACCAACAGCAGCAGTCTCTCCACAGACAGGAGACTCCTGAGATTTCTGGAGCCCGATGTGAAAGAGTGTATGGATTGTTTTTCTATCTGTGAGTAGTACCGCTCCCCCTCCCTCCCTCCCTCTTCCATAATGACTGCAGTGGAACAGGAAATGTTCACATACGCCAACTTCCTTGCCAGAGACAATGACTATCACTGTATCATATTTCAGTAGAAACACCCACATTTCCACCGTGCATGTTTAACATTAGCACAGCGTTGGTTAAGCTAACAACTAACAGCTCGGAGAAGAAGCTAAAATGAAAGCTGTGTTTTGAATCTGTTTTAGTTTGCCATGAATCTTAAAATTTTACAAATTCTTGGAAATTTTATCTGCTGGTGGAGGAAGGGCTGATTTTGATGGGGAATAGGAAAATTTTAACTTTTTTTCCCCAAAGAATTAACCCCAAACATAACGAAATACATAACATTCTGTAACAGTAATATTAGATTTTCTTTTAAAAAATGGGGGGCATCAGAAAACAGGTGTGCTTGGGGCACCCAAAAAGCTAGCAGTGGCCCTGCTCAAGTGATCAACTGAAAAAAATCAAAAACAAGTGTCTGAATCATGAATTGACCACTAAATGTTCTGGTTAATGACAGCTGGCATTTAAACAGTTCTCTTCATCGTACAGTAAATTTTGACATTAAGATTTAGGCAACTTACTTTAGTTCAAACTGGGCATCAGCATGGGCAAGAAAGGGGATTTAAGTGACATTGAATGTGCCATGGTGGTTGCTGCCAGAGAGGCTGGTCTGAGTATTTTAGAAACTGCTGATCTACTACACACAACCATTTCCAGGGTTTAAAGAGAACGGATTGAAAAAAAGAGAAAATACCCAGAGAGTAGTCGTTATCTGAACAAAACTGCCCTGATGTTAGAGGAGAATGGGCAGACTGGCTCAAGATAGCAGAAAGGCAACAGTAGCTTAAAAAAAAAAAAACACTGGTTAACTTACAACCAAGGTATGCAGGAAACACTCTGATTGAACATGTCAAACTGAAACAGATGGACCACAGCAGCAGCAGACCAATGGACACCACTCCTATCAGCTAAGGACAGAGAAATAAACATACATTTCAAGCAGGTGCAGCTAGGGGTGGGTGATATAGAAAATTTACTAATGCCGAGATTTACAGCGATAACCGATATCATTTTTGCCCATATCGATAAATTTGATATTTTAAGAAAATAAAAATACAATACAGCTGCCCAGTCAATGCTTATTGGTCCCAGTATGAATTAATTTATATAAAATATTTTACAAAAAGTCTGATTCCCCTTATATTCAGAATAGAGAGTGGCACGGTGGACCTTTACATCAGTCTGATATTACATCGGTGGCAAATAGAAATTGTGCACCATAGTGCTGTTATCTTCCATTTATCCTTATTGAGATTAACTACTCAATATATTCTGATATTAATTTGAGGCCAAATCGTCCAGCCCTAGGTGTAGCAAAGTTTGACGATTGGAAAAATGTTCAGAAAATGTGGAAAGATCTCCAGAGTGCCTTTGGAATATGGTAGAACGGAAGATTCTCATCATGGATGTCAATATGGACCAAAATCGGAGGAATTTTGTTAAATCTATGCTATAATAGAATTAAGGCAGCTTTGAAGGCAAAGGGAGTCCAAACAAGAACTAGAAAGGTAAACCTGATAGAGTGGCCAGTGAGTATGGAGATAGTTTGAGTGCATTTATGTAGTTATAGAAAGTACCTCACGCAACCTTGATACAAACAGGTGGCATGACAAACAAGAACATACATTGCAAAGTGAAAGAGACAGAATAAGCTAACGAGAGGCCACTTCACAGACAAAGCACAAGACCCCTGACTTCATCCTGAGTCTTCATATTTTGTTTTGGGTACTGTGAAGAGATTAGACAATTCTGTAAAAAATTACAATGAGAAAATGCCATCTTACAGCCTGTAATGTAAGATGCAAACAAAACAGAATCTGACTTAAAAAGACAAAAATCTAATATTTTCATTGTACAAAAAAAGTGCAATACTTTGTTAGGTCAATACTAAATCAGCCTCTGTCCCAGCACACGGACTGTAAACCTGCCCTCTGAACATGTCTTGCAGTCACAACTTCATTTTCAATAAACGTTCTGCTGTAAGTAAATTCATACTTCAATTATACATCCAAACAATATGGAATTTGGCTAAATTTTATTATTTGTTACCAAATAATAAAATTTCTGGGATTATAATTCTATGCTGACCAAGTGAGATACATTTTATTTTAATGATTAGATGTGCAGCTTTCATCTCAGTAAATGTTAACGTTAGCCGCAGGGGAAGGCTACGGGTTCTGTGCGTCTCTGAGGTCTTAAATGGTTACAATTAGCTTTAGTAATGTCAGGCGAGCTGGACACGTTCAGAGTTTGCTGTTTTATTGCACTTAACACAGTTATAATTATGAAATGATTAATGTAAACGTGAAGTTCGCCGCCTGTTTCTCGTAACACATAACTACAGGGTAATGCTTACCAATCCAGCCGTTTTCGTGTTAGATGCTCATGCATGGCTGTCATGTTGCCACGGTAACTTCCACTTCTGTGTAACAGACTGCACATTTATCCTGTTGTGAAATTTTGATTTGAAATATTCTCCAACTTTGGAAAAACGAAGTCCGTATAGTTGCCACTGTTTATGTTGCACCACTACAGCAACAGATTCTGACGGGTAACAGATTTTGCTGTAACACTGCCATCGGGCTTGAATTGCTCTTCGTTGCTTAAACGCAGCGGCAGCAATGACAGTGCTGCCCTCTGCACTTCCTGTAGTGGGTTGCAGTCATAGTGAACCGTCTGAGCAGCCACGGTTGTAAAGTCTATGAGGATGCCTAGCACAAAATGTCGTAGCCCTTACATGAGGCATCGACAAGTAAATTTTGTGTCGACGAATTTTTATAGTGATAAATAATTTTGATCGACAAATTGTGGCAGCCCTAAATTATATCATGGTATATATCGATATTGATCGATATGGGAAACATTTATTGTTATAATATTTTTTGGTATATCGCCTTGCCCTATTTCCAACACACTGACATAAGGCCCTAACCACAACTCCGAGCAGGAAGTGGCTCCACAGCTGGTCAGGGAGGCCACTATAAAAACTTTTATACAGCGTAGGCAGAACAAAAAATCTAAACCCTAAACCCTGGAATTTGCTCCAAAGTAACATATTTCTGCTCATGCAGCCTGGAGCCTGTGTTGCAGCTCAGGACCCACAAACTACAGCTGACAACACCTCAGGTGATGCAATCCAAGCAACACAACTAGGTGGTCCGTACATATCAGGCCTAGGAGTCACATAACCTTTATAACTAGCACTCTGGCAGTCGTTTACATACAGTATGCCAACTGCAATAGCCGATAACTCTTTCATCCGACAGGTGAGAAAACTTCACCCAAGAGTCCAAGAGTACTGTACACTCTTGTTCAATTATCAGTCACTGCCCACATCGCTCTGAGAAGACAAGTTGTGTGATGTGCAAACACAGACAGCCTCATGTAAGCAGAAAATATACATATGAAAATAAGCATTGGCTGGCTGGATGAATTCAAAGAACTGCTTAGACATCAATATATAGAAGGTGACTATAAAATGAATTCACAAATATGTAATGTAAACAACCCTTGAGCATCAAACCCTTTTAAAAACACCAATACTGACATGATGACTAACTCTGATATGACAGTCTTTACATGTCTATGAACATTTCTTTGACTGAGGTAAACAAATGTTAGTTCTACAAGCCCAATGGCTCGAGTGCTTGAAGATCCTCTGTACACCACAAATTTATTTTTCTAAAAAAAAGCAAATACTTTATCCAGCCCCGTCAGCTCAACTGTCTTGCCTTTCATTCATTCACATTATTATTATTTCATATGTATTTAAAAATCAAAATATCTAAGTGACAACCAGAACCTGACTATCTAATACAAAAAAGGAGACATGAGGACAGAATAAGAAAGATGAGTGGAATATTTAGAATGAAAAAAAAAACTTGAACAGTGGGTTGACAGTGACTGATAAAGTATTAGAACATAAAGAAGGTAAACATAGGGAGAAAGACCACCACCTTTCTATCTTAGTTGTCATCTTGTCCAAACTATTTATTTCTCTCCATGTCCTCTTCCTCTGACACTCCCCTCATCTGTCACACTCCTTATCTCCACTTTGCTCTTTCTAATGCTCTCCCCCTTAACTCCTTAGGATCATTATCATTCCCTGCTTTCTTTTTGTGCTTCATTTATTCATTCTTCAGCTATACCTCCAACGCATTTCTTTCCCATTTCTCTTGTACCCCTTGCATTCATGTTACTCCGTCTCATTCATTTATTCTGCCTCCCACCCCACCCCTTGTTCTCTGGTCTGTTCCATCTCCCTCACTTGCTGAAGCGATCCGGTGGTTAATTCATTTTACTAAGTGGGTCTTTCATTTTCTTTACAATTCATGCCCATCCTTTTCTGTCAAGCAAAATATTCTATTCATTTCATTATTTATGTCCCTCCTTTGTCTTTCAAAGTGTCATCTTACCTCAATTTCTCACTTTTCTTGCTAAAATACTCAATCTTAATCAGTCACCCACTCCCCAAATGCTGTCCCTACAATTTTATGCAATCTCTCTCCAGTTTATCTAGGTACTTTTTTTAAATCAATCTAGATTATTTATTAACTACTCATTTAAATGCAGAAGCCACTCTCTCACTCATAATGTAATCATTCAAAATGACATGCTCTCTTTCAGTGTGACTTTGATTGTTTTAGTGCATTTAGCACTTTTTATTATTTCATAAAATGTACAGATCTTTTTACAACAGAAAATTTATGAGCCCTGAGTGCAGGTGTGTAACATTTATGAATTATGTCCATTTAAACAGGTAAAACTGATGCCAAGTTATCTTTGAAAAGTTAAAACCAAAGATAAGTTAAGTTGAACTTAGTATCTTAGGAATGGACAATACCGCACTCTGTTTTTGGGCTATTAAAAAAATAAAAAAATAATTGTAATTTATGTTGTTATTTTGTATTAGGACACATTAAAATGTGAGGAGGGTGTCGCCTAGGAAAAGTAGAGGTCACAGCAGAAATGAAGTGGGCGTTTTTTAATCACTGGAAGTTCTTCAGTCATAAGACAAGGCATGGCTAATCAGACTTTAGGTAAACATGTGCTAGTGAGATCATTGTACTTAGTTGGTGAGACCCAAAAAGCTACAGATTGAGCAACTTTTTGAACAAACTGTAGCTACTTAATAATAGAGGAATGTGGCCAATAGTCCAGTAGAGTGGGATCGAGTTGCCCACTTTCTATGCTCTTTGAGGACATGGAGATATTCATCCACTCTTAAATTTCACTGACTGATCATCCTACATATAAATACAGTTAAAAGCATAAACATAACAGAAGCTTTCAAAGAGTTTAGTGGGTTATAAAAAAGGAATGGGCTGGGGTTTTTTTTATCTCAGTTTCAAGAATTAATCTGAAGCTGAAACAGACACAGAAAATTGAATGAAAGCAGCTATAAATATGAACAGAGAGAAACAAAACTGATTAAGGATTGAGACGCCTTTTATCTCTGTGAGACGACTACATCAGGAATTGTCAAATATTGGATCATGTGACTGTGAGGCTAAGAACATAGACTGTCTGGTAAATCTCCACCACTCAGCTTCTTCTTCACCATAACATAGTGACAAAGTGCACATCACTGCCAATGCCGCACCACTCCGCCTCCAAATGTCCCGCTCCATCCTTGCCTCACACTAGAGCCCAAGATACTTGAACTCCTCCAGCTGGAGCAGGACCTTAACCCAAGATGAAGTGCACTCCACCCTGCTGCTACTCTGCATCTTTGGATTGCCCTTTTTTTTAACCGTGTTTTGGGATATTTTTGTTTGTTATTTCTGTGTTGTTGTTTTTGTTTTTAATGTAACCTGCTTTCTGCCTTTGAATGAACTCAGATTTATATTCTGCATTGTTAGCGCCATCTGTAACTATAACTGCATGGTTTTGTCTGTCCAAAAAAGGCAGCTCTTGAAAACGAGACAACATGTCTTAATGTAACTATCTGTATAAATAAAGAGGTTAAATGATTGTTGTTATTCCGGGGTCCTTTCAAGCCTTTTGCGCTGACCTGCAACTGCCTGCAACAGCGATTACGTCACTACCATGCGCCAATGCAAAAGGGCCAATTCCCTCATAGATCACTCCGTACTGTAGGACAACTCGCTATTTGCTAAGATAATAGCAACATGGTCCGTGTTTGTGTATTTACAAGTTGTAAAAATAGATTGTAGCCAACCGTCTTGCAGTACTAAGTGAATTCGCCCTTTTTCCATGGTGTATGGAATTGTTATAATAGTTTATCATGTGGTGTTTCAATAAACAAATATATGTAAAGTTTAAAAATAGTGCATTTGATTTTAAATAATCCCCCGGCTAGCTATTTAAATTTTATCACTGGCTAGTATTGGGAATACCTGACACAATTTACACTGTGGAACTGAAGCGTCTGTTGGCATGGCTGCTGCTTAAAATGAGCCACTTTAATCTAGATTAACTCTAAAATTGCTGTGAAATTAATCTAGATTAAAAATTTTTATC
>JAVQJG010102953.1:0-16935 GCA_036024015.1 Craterocephalus amniculus
GTACCGCTTACCTCTTAGCAGAGCTGCGGTAACTCAATAGACCTCTGCTCAGATCAGCACATACACACAGAAAGCTCTTTTTTATTTTTCTGCAGTGCTGCAATACCCTCCACAGCTTACTGACTAAAAACATTCTTTTGCACACTCTAGTTGAATATCAGAAACATGCAAAAGCACAGCCCTGTCAGTCTATATCCATTCATGTCATGCAGTTTCTACCTGTGACATAATGTCTTGAACTATTACTCACACCAGTTGTTTTATCAACTTTCAGACGGCACCTTTTTGATAGAAATAAATCGTTTTTAGATTAAAAAATAAAAAAACATCTTATTGTCTGCAGCAAGCCAGAAACCACACTTTTTCACTGGCAGATCCAACATACTGGGAAGCGAACATTTTTCTTTGTGTGCATGTACATGTGTTGATGCTCTGTGTGTGTTCGTCTCACTGCTAAGCCATGGAGGAGATGGACTCCATATGCATGGTGTTTTCACAGCCCTGAAGGAAATCATGACCATAGCAGAAAACCCACGAGCTATTTCACTAAGGTCTCATTTGTCTGTGTCTTTGTGTGTGTGTGCCTCTTGTATATTAGGGAATAGTGTGTGTGTGTGTGTGTGGGCATGTGTGCATTATTTGTGTAAGCCTGTGTGTGTTCCTTGAGTGATTTTTTTTCTGGCATGCTAAGAGTATCACACCCACCTTTCTATGACCAGCACAGATTAAAAATATACCTTACTTCCCGTTTGCATGCCAAAAAGTTTAGAGCCGTGTTCTCACATGTGTGTTTGCGTATACTTGCAATGGAGCTGAGTGGGCCTTTGGCTGTGCAACACTGGTGGAAAAACTACTCACAATATTTATTCTCCTCTTTAGTTGAAGACCAGTAAGGGTTTTGCTGAATACAGACGCTTGACCATTTTCATTGTGTAAAAAAAGCTTACCACTAATTTCAGGATGGAAATGCAACAAACCTCAGGTGACATTTCGACTCTTGGGCACAAAGATTAGACAAAAAAAAGAAGATTATGTGGAATAGAGATGAGTATCACCTGTTATCGGAAGCAAGCATCGTGGGAGAGTGTCTTCCTTCTGTTCTCAGTGTAGACACATTCCCACCAAGATACAAGACCAGAAGAGACTGGTTGATTTGTTCTAATGCAAGCTCTTGCAAGACATTATCACTGTGATAAAGTTGGAAGCTATCAGTAATGGCAGGCCTGCTTATGCAGCCCAGCCTGAGCCAGGCTAATCATTTACAGAAGAGCTCTAAGAGGGGCACATGGCTTTATTAGCCCATCAGCATCATAAGTCTGGTTAGTGTGTGCTTCCTGCTCGGTTGTCTGTCATTTTGTTTGATTGGCTGTCCATGTGATGATAATACAGATTTGGGAAGAAAACTTGCAAACTTGTGCATTGATAGACATCGTACATAAACAGCAAACAAAATAAAATGAGAAAGATGGAGAGAGAAAAAGACAATAGAGGATTTAAGGTGTATATAAACTGTATCTATAGAGGAGTGACAAGTTTCAAATGTGGCAGATAACCACTGAGGGCAGGTGGTACACATGAACTTGATCGAGTGCCATGAGAGGCAAAAAAAACAGGCATCGTGATTACCTAAAGAGCCACGGACTAAGGAGACAACCGCTCTTTATGATGGAATCAATAAGCATTCATGGTCGGCTGCTTTGGAACCAGAAGCTTTTCCTCTAACGCACATGGATCAATACAGGTGATTATCGCAGGTAACCCCTCACTTTCTGTCTGCGGTCTTTAGACTGGAAAACATTCAGCTCAATATCCTAAGTTAAGCAGCTGAACATTAAAACACTTACAGCTAAGCCAAACGCAGCCACATTACAGCTCAATGGTTTTAGTTGGATACAATAGTCATAAAAATAGGACAGAAAGACAGAATTAAATTAAAAATACTTCATCACTGACACTGAGTCCCATAATGAACCTCGGCAGAATTGATTCCAGTTCCTGCACTTTTTATTTTCTCTTTTCATAAATGTTCCGGATCCAGCACAGAATCAATGCCACTATCAAGAGTAATGAATACAGTCATTCCTTGCACTTTTTGGACTGCAACAGTCTTGTATGCTATTTAGTGTTTTCTATGATGATGCCCTCTTTGCCCCAGGTTGAGTCTATGTCTAAGGTCAATCTCTCTTTCTCATTAGTTTTGACCCCGTGCAACCTCCTCTCATCTCCGGTGACACATGGGTCAAACCAAATGCACTAATTATGGGGAAACGGAGGTGGAGAGTGTCAATGTTTATAGGCCAGAAGGAAGCAAACAATAATTAAAAAGGGGTAAACAGTAAGGTATGACACTGTGTCATAATTTATTTTTTCTCACCTAATATTAACCAGGATGCTGGATGCTATGATACAGCAGGCAGGAGAAACACTTCATACTTTGGCTACCCAACAGCAGATGAACCACATATAGTAGCACACACACTACAACATCAAATGTACATGATTGCCTTCACATTCATAGCACTTATGTCTAAAATTTGTACACACATGCACATGTGTGCATAAGCTATTAAGCTGCCAAAACTGTAATTCCCCATGCAAACTGTTTTCCCTACATCTGCCTTATGGACATAATATGTCTGCAAAGCCAGACACACGCGTACAGAGCCCAAAAGTGCACATCCCAAAAACATCTGATTCTCTTTAGCACTACAGCTTCTATTTTACAGTGGTCCGAAACAGACACTTGAAGTAGCACAAAGTGATGTACACGAGGAAGCACACATTTTTATCTGCGATCCAAAATATCTCCAGAACAAACAGAAAACAATTCCAGGCATTTATCCCCTCAGCCAGAAGCACCAGGCTGAATGAGTTGCATGGCAGAAAATAGTGAAGGTAATGGCCAGAGGCCAAGCTTGCCATCAAAGCTGCACTAAACACACATATGTGTATCACACACAAATGTGGACATTCATGCTTATTCAATAAGGTTCTTAAACCCCTGATGGCAAAATACTGAGTGACAAACAGAGGGACCAGAATGTGAGAAAAAATAATCGAAAAAATGACAGAATTTTTTTCCAATTCCAAATCTGCGGGGAACAATGTATATCCTGGAACAGTGTGGTGCTACTAAACTAAAGCGTATGGTTGTCAGCAGAGGGAGAAAAAGAGGTAAGGAGAGTGAGAAAGACAGAGAGGGGCTAAGATAACGAACCATTAAACTTGGCACCGCTGTCCAAAATTCTGAGGAGAGGGAGATAGAGCATCTTTAAACACTGTCATTTGACTTTGAACAAAGTGACTTTTGAAGTGAAAGAAGCTGTTTCCCCCTTTTCCCTTTTTTCCTTTTTTCCCTTCCCTCCACATTTTAATGCTCCCTGCTCTATCATGTAAATCCCCATTCAAATTAGTTGGGCATTAGAGCCCTCAGCAGTAATGTCAGAGAGACTGAATGAGATGGGGGACTTAAGCACCTAACGAACAATGAAATTCCCAAGCCTTGGGACAGGACAATTAAGAAGCAGGCTTAGCCAATGATGAAAATTTATTGCTATCTAATACATATTTCTATTTTCTGAACACTAACCAATTTGAATGTGATTAAGGGGGGTGGGGCGCTTCATTAAAGAGACGCTGGCTCTCAGAGGTCGCTGGGAGAGGAGCCTTTTGATGTTAAATTACAAATACGGAGGAGAAAGGCGCTGCCATTGTCTTTTTGGGGACAAAGTATTGTTTTCTGTGGTTCCCCTTAAACGGGTTAGTTAACCCTTCACTGTCCAGGAGAGATGGTAATATGAGGGGCCTCGGGGAGCAAGAGGAGGGGAGACTGGAATAGAGAGGGCTTTTTAGCGGGATAATACACAAAATAAATGCCTTAGCACTTATTCCTTTCATCAGAATGAAAGCATCCATCCAGTCATTGTTTCCTCCTTTTTCCCTCCATCAGTCTGTCTGTCACCGGCACTCGCAGTGGGTGTGTTTGCCTCTGTTAGAGCCACAGGAAACTCATCTGAAAGGAAAAGCACAGAAGGGCTAAAGCTAACAAGGCCACTAGAAAACAATAACAGATTTATGTGCCCAGCTGCTTATAAATGTGTCATTCTGGTTAATCTAGCAAAGAATTAACATTCACAGTTTGACAGAACACATCATGTTTAGTTAAAAAATATATTTTATTATGTAAAAGTTTGTCTACAGTGACACCTCACCCTTAACACAGCAGTATAATTCTTCAGGTAATCAGAGTCTTCAGTTTTCCATCTAATCCAGCAGTATTTAGGTCCATAACGCATTCCATAAGAGCTCCTACAGCAGTAAGAAAACACCAGAGCATCAGCTTTGAATCACACCATTATCAGCAGATCTGAGGAATGATCTATCAGATTCTCAGAAAGAAGAGGACAATGTGTCTTTTGTTATTCAACTGTCCAGCACAAAGAAAGGGACCATAATTTGGGTCAGAGATGAGAGCAGCAAACTATGCATATATCTTCTTCCCTGCAACACGTACCAGGGCCAGATTAATTTGAGTTAATAGATGCGTTCTCAGGCCCAGTTTGGAGGGGATAAAGGACAATTTCATTAACTTTCTTTATATTTAATGTTCAATTAGTTGCGGGTATAACAGGACCATAATCAGATGGAAATATGAGCAGGAATTAATGCCCCGGCAGGAGGAAGAAAGACCAAGGGATTGGTATGTACCCAGTGCAAAAGCTGGATATAGATCTGTTATAATGTCTGTATGAGGGCATGTTTGAGTGCTTGTCTGCTTGAGGATGTAAAATCAAATGCTCTGTATGTACAGTAGAAAGATATTAAGTCTCATAAATATATTTAGGGAGATTAGTTGAAATATTTACATAAATACACAAATGTGCGTACTGTAGCTGCGTCAGGAGAAATGCCGCCGGGAAAGGGAATGAAGGAGGTTTACAACAGCATAAAGAGAAAATGAATGACACGGAAAATAGAAAAATCAAACGCTTTATTGTGTGGGTGAGGCACGCTTTTATCATCCTGATAGGCAGCGTTTAGTGCCGTGTGTGCATGTGTGTCTGTGACTGATGCAGCGTGTTGTGTTGCATGTCACGCTGAGTGATAGGATTACTCATTTTCCCCTTAGCAGAACACAAATCACTCTTTTATCCGCCATCATTGAATCTTTCCAGGGTTAAGTGTTTATGTTCACAGCTTCTTACTGTGCTGTGCTATGATGTGTGTGTGTGTTTGTCCCTTTTTGTAAATGTTTGTGTGCTCAGCAGAATATTCCTTCAACCTTCAGCAGAAAAGCAAAATGCTAGAAACCAAATGACAACAACAAACGGTGACATCTTGTCTCACTTGTCAGCAGAACCAGGGGCACGTCTCTGTTTCATGCACAGACACCTATTCACACAAACACAGACATACATAAGCACCAAGTGCAAACAACCTGAGATGTTGAACCAAACAGAAAAAAAACTGAGGGAGAGAAGGACAGGAAAAAGATGTTAGGAAAACTGAGTATATAAAAAAGAATAAACTGTGTCTTGTGGACTATTATGAGTTCGGTATGTTTAAAGGCCAGGAGGACAATCAACACTTACCAAGGTATTTTGTTAAATGAATCTAACAACTTTGTTGCCTGAAATGAGCCACATCTGCTACCTAAAACTTGATCTATAAAAAGGAAAAGGTGTTCTCATTTGACGTCAGTCAGTCCCAGATTTTCAATCTTAGGTAATTTGTTAGTCAATCATAAGGAAGCTGTCATAGTGTGTTAAGTTGTGGTCCATATACAGTCCCCAGTTAAGCTAAAATGCATGGTTTGGGCTGCTTTTGGAAGCTGGACTAGAAAGCATATATGGAGAGAACATGCAAACTCCACACAGAAAGGCCTCATCTGAGCTTCAAACCAGGAACCTTCCAACTGTAAGAGAGATTATGCTAACAGCCACATCACCATAATGTCTGTATATTCTGTACAATCAATACTGCCAAATAATCCAATATCGATCATTTGACCATTTTTGTGGCATCAAGTATTTACAACCTTTTTTAGAAGTTTTATTTTGATAACAATGTATGTGACAAATCTTTGATGAGCTTCAAACGCTGAAAAATACAGCAGTGTTTGAAGGATGATTTGGCAAAGTAAACTTTGAAGTCAGCAATTCGTGGTTATGTCCACAGGGAATTAAAAAGAGTCAATCTTGACATGCTGCTCTGGCTAATTTTGGTTTATGTGGAGATGAAGATGAGATGGCATCAAATCTTGTTAGCTCCGTCAAGGCGAAGGTAGTGTAGTCTGCAGTGTTGGTTTTTCTGTTTATTAGTAACATAATTTGAGAAGTAAAGGAAGGATTTTGATCAAATTATGATTAAATCTCAAAAAACCGGATAAGAAACAAATGATTAGATATGGGGGGTGATCCAGATCACTGGTTGGATCCAGGAATTTTGTGAAAGGATTCTTTACTAATCGGACATGAGGTTAATTTTTCCATTAGAGCTTCTGTCTCAAAAATGATGCACACCATCAATAGCAAAAAAATCCTTATGGCTTGGTTGATGTCTGCTCTCTCTGGGTCCTCCTTCTTATTTTTGCAAATGTCAAAAGACATGTTTCATGAAAGTTCCAATTAAGTAGATTATGAAAATGTCTGATTGGAAGAAAATAAAGCTAAAAAATCTGAGGTTAGTGTTCATTCAGAAAACTGTACGGCTTTATATACAGCAGACCATCTAAAACAAAAAATATATTTTTTAAAAAGGTTCTGTTGAGTTATGTTCAATAATGATATTTCTTTCTTTTTTTGCATCAAATCTGAGATATAAATGTTTACCCAATGAATGAGATGAGAACCATTTCAGGGCCTGTCGTTTTCTCAGAAAGAGCATCTACAACTTCCCATTAAAATGTTTTTTTCCAAGCCATTCGCTGTTCAAAATATTTCATCGTATAGCAAGGACAGATGCAGCCTTATTTATCTCACAGAGAGAAAAAACAACATTTAGAGGGAGTGAGGCTGCACCCAGCAAACTGTCTGTATACAGCGTTCTCCATTTTTGAATTAATTAAATCAACACAGAAAAACATTTCTGATAACAGTATTTGTATTTCATCAGTCTTTCATGTCTGTGCCACAATAAACTAGTTACAGCTTAATGTAATCTTTAGTCATAGTCAATGAAATTTCTAGTCACAGTAAATCATTTACAAATCCAATGTCCTCTCTGCATGTATTGCATTTACTGTTTGTGCACTCCATCTAAGTGAATTCCTCTCCTACTTTCAAACAATTTCATGCTCTAATTTCAAAGCCTACTGCTTCAAAGATAACAGAGAAACATGGAGGAAATTCTGATAATTTTGCTAAGATCCCTTCTGAGTTCATTAGCTGCCAACATTAATTAAAAACAAACAGGATAAATTGACCTCGAATGGAATTTTGGCAGGAATCTTGTCAGGAATCCAATAAAACTGTGGAAAAAAGAGGAAAAAAAAAGAGAAAAAAATTATTTTCAATTACAGTGTAAGCAGTCTAAAGCTGGGGGTCAGATTTGCCCCTCTCCACTGAACTTCGGGGTTTCCAAGGCTCTGTCTTGGTAAGAGCATCGAGGGACTTGAACACAGACGATTACTGAGGTAATTTGGCTGAAAGCCCACTTGAATTGGCCCAGACCCTCGATACTATCGGCTTCACAATTAACCAACAAAAACAGATAACCTCCAAATCTCTCCAAGTTGTTGCAGCTATAATAGCTCACCGGTCTTGCTCAACACACACTCACACACACGCACACATACAAACACTGTACATAGACTTTTGCTCATTTTGTACTTATACAGATAGAGTAAAGAACAACACACTCATGAAGTCACACAAAAATGCTCACACAAACCCAAATACACTGCAGGGATTTCTGTCCAATTAGCATGCATGCAAAGCAATTTAGAACCCAACAAGATGTTTTTGTCTGACTGCTCCAGGGTAATTTAGCACTTCTGTTTCCACACAAGCCTGCCATGAAGGGAGGAGGGGGGTGGAGCAAAGAGGGGGTTAGAAAAGTGGAATGGATTTCTTGATTAAAACTGGCCTTTCCTCCCCTCTCGCTGCGTACAGAGGCGCGAGGCTGCGGCTACACACACGCAGCAAACATGCAGCGAATCCATATGGCCTAATACAGAGGCAGCATCATTGTTAATTTCCTTTGTTAGCCGTCTGCTCTCCAGGCCGATTTAATTTGTGGTGGTATTTTAGAGAGCAGAGAGTAGGAATTGAATCAACAGACATTGGTTTGGTGGTACATTCCTCTGTCTCCGTCTTGTTGTGTGTGTCAGTTTTACATACTGTTCAATAATTGGACTTAGATTACTGTTGATCTGGATGCATGATCACACCGATGCCTCCCCGCAATAGAAATCCGGAGATGGTTAGCTGACTGTCAGTCATACCTGAATTATCTCTTGGCAACACAGAGCAAAAAAAAAAAAAAAAAAAGAGAAAAATACAGGGAATAATCATGTAAGTAAGAGGCAGCTGTAATCGCCTCTTACTGTGTCTTTTGTGTCATTGCTGTCACTCACTGCAAGACCCTTTTCCTTTTTTATCTTTCTCTTGAGCACAGAGACACATTTAACAGAGTTTGGGGTTGGTGAATAACTTGCCCGAGCCAGTGCAAGTTGGTTGTTGGCAGGAGATGAGCAGCAACCAGGCAAATGATGAAATGAGAGGATCTGAGTGAGTTGATATTAAAGCTGAGGGAGAGAAAACAAATAAGACAAATGCAATATCTGCTTTTCCCTCTTTCACAGCTCCTTCCTCCACAGCTTTTCTTCACGTAATTAAACCTATAGTCACTTTCAATTAGCTGGCTCTCCTCCCTCTGCATGCCTTTATGCAAAAATTAATTAGTCAATTAACCAATTAACATGTGAGCAGGCCTTTGTGTTAACGAGGCTTTTACAAGCTGTGGCAACCCCGCAGTAATGGCAGACAGGAAATAGATGCCATGGGACTGTTTCACACCACAAAGATTCTGCACAAGCGACTGGCATATAATAATGGAGCACATGCAAACATGCACAAAGCTGTGTGTCCATGACTTCAAACAGATTAACACTTGCTTAAATTCATTACCTTTGCTGCACCTTAAACCATATACTTGCCTAATCCTTGAGAAAGAAATTAGTAACAGATATATCTTCCTTTTTATTCTTGCTGAGACTGTCACTGCGCTCTGATGTTGGTATAGAAGATAATATGTAATTATATTTTTCCAGGTAAACAGATTGTTTTCTATGTCCTTAAAGTGTTGCTAAGTCAGTGGCTCCCAACCCAGGGGGTCTTCCGTTCTTAAGGCCCGTTTATTCTCAACGCAGAAGACAGACTGGTTTGTTGTTTAGATGGATGATTTGGGTACTTTCAGAACGCTTGAAAAGCTGTCGCTTGACACTTTAAACTGTGGTTTTCAAACTTTTTCTGCCATGCCCCCCCTTTGGAGGAATAAACAGTAGGCCTCTCTGCCCCAATATAAACATGAGTTTTGCTGTGTTCACAAAATTATGGTGCTTCTGGTGTGACTTGGAGGATATTTTGAATTCCCAGTCAGAAACACAAGAACTGTGTTCTCTATCATGCTTGGTCCATTCAAGGCCCATTTAATATGTTCCTTTACATACACTATATTGCCAAAAGTATTCGCTTGCCCACCCAAATAATCAGAATCAGATGTTCCAATCACTTCCAAGGCCAGAGGTGTATAAATTCAAGCACCTAACCATGCAGACTACTTTTACAAACAAATGTGAAAGAATGGGTTGCTCAGCTCAGTGAATTCATCCATAAACTGACGAAGCAGAATCAGCGGATGCTGAGGCGCACAGTGTGACAAGGTCACTAAATATCTGCTGTCAATTTCTGCAGACCTTGAAACTTAATGTGACCTTCAGATTAGCTCAAGAAAAATGCTCAGAGAGCTTCGTGGAATGGGTTTCCATGGCCGAGCAGCTGCATCCAAGCCGTACATTACCAAGTGCAATGCAAAGCATCGGATGCAGTGGTGTAATGCTCGCCACTTTGGGGTTGTTTTTCAGGATTTGGGCTTGTCCCCTTAGTTCCAGTGAAAGGAACTCAAAAGATTATTGAGCATACTAAGACATTTCGGAGAATTCCAAGCTCCCATCATTGGGGGAACAGTTTGGAGCCAGTCTCTTCCTCATCCATCATGACTGTACACCAGCACACAAAGCAAGGTCCATAAAGACATGGATGGCAGAGTCTGGTGTGGATGAGCTTGACTGGCCTGCAGAAAGACCTGACCTCAATCCAGTAGAAAACCATTGGTATGAATTAGAGCAGAGACTGAGAGCCAGGCCTTCTCTTCTAACATCAGTGTGTGACCCCACAAATGCACTTAAAGAAGAATGGTCAGATATTCCCATAAACACTCCTTAACCTTGTGGAAAGCTTTCCCAGAAACGATGAAGCTGGTATAGCTGTAAAGGGTGGACAGACGTCATATTGCAGCATATGGATTAGGAATGGGAGGTCACTAATGTTCAAATGAGAGTCAAGACAGGTGAGCGAATACTTTTGGCAATATAGTGTACATAATATACAGTAGGTACGTCCAATTCAATGTTTTCACACGTCATCAAGGAAGTCAATTCCTCCTCTTGCTGTGCTGAGTTCAGAGTTCACTTACTGCTCCACACTCATCCATTAAATATGGCTTCTAATGGAGCGTTTGACTTGACTTAAAGTCCGATCTGGTACCATCTTAAATGGGAGAAGTCAGGGCTGGCAAGTATATCCCAGCTTTTTGAGTCAGATATCCAACTTTACAGGGTGTTTTTTCCACATTGAAGTCATCAAAGTTAGATGTGCTTATGAATGAAACTATAACACTTTTACTTGATGATCAAAATTCTGTCAGGATGGAGGTTATTAAATTGGTTGTTGCATGGACAACCACCTGAGTGCTTTCTAAAAACTTCAGGAGATCTGGTGCAAAATGCAGTTACTCATATTTCAACAGGAGCAAGGAAGCTCATTTCTGGATCACTTTCCTGATTTATGGTTTTTAAGGTGCATAATAATTTGGCTCTTTTACATTTTTTTGCTGCAACTGGAACACCACGACAAACCAAATACTCTTCAAAGTTTTAAGAATATAAATGTGTCTAAAAACAGATGTAAAAATAGTGGCGATGGTGCCTTTGCTTGGCTGTTCCCATTCTTTGGAATAACTTACCCTTTTTTTAAAAAGACTTTAAATACTTTTAAGAAGCTTTTGAAGATGCTGTTTGTTTAAAGAAATTGAACCTCTCATTTAATTATTTATGGTACTTTTCATTTAATGCTTTTCCAACTTTTAGTCTTTTTTACTTATTTCAATAATTTTATCCATTTTACTTTAATTTGGTGTTATTGATGTTTTCCTCTAATCTTTATTTTTGTTGCACAGTACCTAGGTGAAGCTTTTGTTTGTTTTGAAACCTTTTTTAAATATAAAACTGGCAAAACTTTAAATGTATATTTTCACAGTAACTTGAATACAGTTGAAACATTTTTAATCTGGGAGACAAAAATTTTCACTGCATATGAAAGCCTGGTGACACTGTCGGTATCCACATTTACATGGAGCACGTTAGATAACATTGAACATCCAATGAGAATGCATCAGGTCATCCTCATTCACAAAAAAACATCTGTCCAGTTGAGAGGGATGGTTTAAACTTTTTCAGCAAGAAAAATAACCATATCCACACCAGTTTGTATAGTTTCTGTGGTAGATGTCATGTTTACACACGCTTGAACCATGTTACATGGGTTACATAACTTAAGTTTCATTGAAGACTTGAAAATGGCGGTAACAGAAGAGAACAGGACCATGGCAGTAAGAGACAATGTTTCATTAGAAACTAAGAGTTATTATTGAGAATCTAAACAATCAAAGGCTTCAAAATAAAAGAATAGAACCTTTTTCCTTTTGAGTAGCATTATGCAAGTCAAACGAGTTATGATCGTATTGAACCTGTCCATTACATAAATACATCTGATCAAATTATTTACATCCATGTTAAACATGTCAGCCAGAATCCCTGGTCAGATTGATTTCAATTGGATAGATTGTCTTTGCATGTTTTGGCCAAATGTAAATGATTGATCTGATTTGTTGCCTTTACACCTGGTACAGACAGGGTTTTCATTATTTTGTAACTGTTGTTATTCATAATAAAGCACAGCGGTTATTCAGGACCAGAGAGGTGTGACATAATAATCTGGCCATGGTGCTGATCACTGCAACCTATTTGCCGATATGCACTTGTCTGTTGTAAAAAAGTTTGATTTAATGTTTACCACTGAAGGGAGGAGCAGGTGTGTTATGGAAAAAAGATTTTCTATTTGTGTTTGTTGTATGAATTTATTTGGAATGTCAGAAGAAGAGTTTGTTTTAACTGAATGGAGGGAGACCAACACAACCAGGAATATCTAAAAACACCAAAATCATCAATTCTATACAAACGTCATTGTTCATTGTATTTTTAAGATGATCATTTTACTGCCTGAGCACAGAGAGATATGATGTATCCCCACTGAAAGGTCCACACAAATCTCCATCTCCACTGTACGAGCTGTGAACATCCTCAATAATACTCTGAAATGTCTGCAGAAACAAATCAGATTATATATTTTTGCCTCCAGTTTAGTTGCACACATCTGGTTATCAAAATTTAAAGATGCATGACCAGTAGAAACAACCAAGCACAACAACAGCAACAGCTGAAATGATAAACTCAGGAAAATCTAGCCTCACCATATTCTTTAAATAGGAAATTCATTTTTTTCCGGAAACTTTCTTTTTTGTGGCCACATAAGGGGCACACCCTGCTAATTCTGACTGTGTAAACAGATCCAGGTTCCCTCAACGTGAGTAATACCTGGACCGCACACATACACACACACTTTCATTAACTCGTACGCCACACAACAGATGGGCTTGCTTGCTTATTTTACTCCAGTTTGGTGATTAGATGTCTTTCACTGGGTGAATCAAGTATGTTGGGACTGGCCTGGAGTCAAGCCAGAAGTCCCTGTAGACTCCTAATGTTGCCACACAGAGGCCCACTGCTGCACACTGTTCCCGCTAAAAGCTCTGGTCCGTCCTCTATTAGGCCCAGACCACAAATCACCGCAGTTTATTTTTACTGTGCGTTGTACACAGACGCACATCTCCCTCCTGAGTCACATAATATGAATGCCCTCTCTTTCTTACTCTCACACAGAAATACGCAAAGACAGACACATGCGCGCAGTCCGGTTGCATCAGGCTACGTCTGTTCAGTGTCTGTGTATAAATATGACTCAGAGACAGCAGTAATGGCTCCTGCTTCAAATAAACAGAGAGCAGAGAAGCCTCCCATCCCTGCTTCCCTCTGACCTAAATCACAGCTGGACAGACACCCCACTTCCTCACATTGGACGTTCTCAAGGAGGCCGATGCGCCGCTACCAGATCCGTGTGCATGTGGCTGCGTGCATGTGGATACAGCGAGACGGAGAGCCAGAGCAGCTTTTGATATATTCCACATGTTGCTCACTGCCCAGACACAACAACTCCTCAGCATTAGGAGGAGTTGTTATGAAAAAGCCGAGAGATGGGGAGACATTTCTGCCGGTGAGGAGAGGGGGTTATCAGGAATATATGACCTGGTGGGGGTGGAGGCAAGAAACAACATACATGCTTTTAGGAGAAGAGGAGAAAAAGTACGAGCCGTTTAGAGTTTCCTTCTGCTGAGGTGGAGGACAGATTACAAGGGAGGAGGGCAAAGAATAAGAAGAAAAGGAGAGGTCACGGCGGGTTCATGCAAAAGAGCCATCTGATCACCAAAACAGAACCCAAAAAAAGAACCTGTCATTTCAGGCTCAGCTCATACAAATAGACACCCACCCACACACACACAGAAAGACAGGCGCACGAAAAAACACACACACATTTTGTGCTACCAGCAGAAATCTCCCCGTCGGTAAAAAAAAAAAAAAAAAAGTGCCTGCCTCCTTGAGAACGTTTATTTTCCCGTTCCGTCAATCTAAACAATCCCTTAAAAGGGTATGCAGATGTTTATGAGACTTCACAGAACAAATGCTGCTTTTCTGACCTGCAGATACACACATGGGATACACATAAACACACAATGCTTGGAGGAGGCAAACTCGCCTCAGAAGCATGCAAACACACACACACACACACACACTGACCCCGCAGCAGAGGCAAGGTCTTGTAATAAAGACACACTATGAAAGTGTGCAACGGAGGAAGGGAACAGAGTCAACAGCAGCCAAAGCTTAGTGTCACTGACATAACAATCACTCCTCCAGCACTCGCACAGATCCCGTTTGGGATGCATAGTTTAGTAAAACACACAGGTATACTGATAAGCACCTGTCGAACTTCAAAGAATCAAATGACCTAAAGAAATACAAAAAACAAAAAAACTCCACTGAGAAAATAAAAGGAGACAGGAATGCTGCAAGACAGTGTGTGTGTGTGTGTGTTTGGCTGTTTTTTTAAAAAGGCTTGTTAAAAAGTTGCCCTCTCCGCCTGAGCTCTAAAGCCACTCAGACAAGCCGTGTTTTAGTGTAAACACACACAGTGGTTTTCCCCTTACATGGCCATGCGCTGCCAAACTGTGTTTGTGTGTATCTTTCTGCGCTAAAGATGGGTGATTATGGTCATTATTAACCTGTACGATGCAAGTGTGTGCGCCTATGACAAGTTCATCTTGGGGAATAAAGTTATTGTCACACCTAAAATATCTGTTTAACAAAATTAAAGTTTGAATAAAGTAACTTTTTTGAGCTGCAGAGAAGCTATCCTGTCATCTTTGGAGGACCGTATCTTCTAGCTTTCACACTCTGTGCTACTGGTCAAATTATTTCCAAAAATGTGACTTCAAAAACTTAACACATAAATCTTTTTGATCATTCTGACACTTTCCTGTTCGTTCATTAGCTCTATCTGTGGCCATATATGGCAAATGAATGAAGTTTGAGTGTTTTTATAGCCTCAAGATGGTAGAGTCTCGTATCTGGGGATAAAGTGCCTGTATGATAGTGACAGTTATAATTTTGGGGCAGTGAGGCATCAGGAGTGTGAGGGGTTGGGGTGTTTGGGGTCCTTATAATAAAGTTCGATTCATCCATGCTCACACACACATCCATATGCATACGCTGAAATTGGCCAACTTTAAAGGCTCTAAGGGCGCCGAACATTGTGATTATGACCGGCTGGCCATGAAAAATTAACAGGTTTATCTCTTCCCTCTTTCTATCTCGTGCACACTTCTGTCTTGCTGCCCCTCCCTTTATGGCAGTTACTCTTTGTAAGGTCCCATCCCCCTGTTCTGTCCATCTCCACTTGTCCCTACCTCCAACCCAGCTATACTTTTCCAATTTTCTTTCAGTGTCTCCCACTGAGCCCAGGGGAGGACCGGGAGAGAATGGAGCTGTGATTAAGTTGATACATTTTAGATAATAAAAGCAGAATGGCTATCATTCTCCTCTCCCTCTCGTACGCAAGAGCGCCGCAGCCCCTCCACCCCACCCCGTTCGCCCCTCTCTGCTCTGGGCAGTTTGGACACTGATAGACGAACCATATGAAAGGACAATGGATGGGAGACAGTGCATGGAGGAGAGAGAATGGCCGAGATATGTACAGACGGTTTCCTTCTCTCCTCTTTGGCTGATATCGTGCGTTACTGCAGCATCGTTCCACTTTACGATGGCGCACGCTTAAGAGGCAGGAGAAGATATGCTCACGTTCTGCTATCACTTACCGCTTCTGACGGTCCTCTATTCATTTTCTGCCCTTTAGTGCCTTTTCTGCTTGCCCCACTTCACATTTCCTTCTGCCAGTGTTCATTCAGCATATGTCTGTTATTCATCACTTCTCACATTGTTGCTACTGTTGCATGTGAGCATTAAGGGGCATGGAATATAAATAGCTTTTATAATATTCTCAGACTGTTTTGAGACTGTTTTGTTCTAGCAGCAGCGGCATTAATGACATCCTCAAAGCAAATGGTGGTCTAACTGGTCCAAAAACATACAAATTAAAGGGATACTGCTGTTTAACCTTTGGCCACTAGAGATCCTTAACCTGTAATTTCCCCCCAAATTAAACTTGTAACCCAAACATCAGCCTAATGTGGGTAGTAATGGATGATTCCTGGAGTCAGTATTCAGTATTTGTCCGAGGGGCCTGCCTGATTAAAAAACCAGACAATTTAACTTTCAGGAGCGGATCCGTCTCCCATGGATCATGTGACCTGCAGCTTTGCTTTACAGCTATAAAACACAGCGGGTTGTACTTCATGCTACTCGAAATCTTGAAAGTTTGTTAAACCTGAACAAAGTAAGAAGGTGAACACGGTGTCTGAGGAGCCCAGAGACTGAAAGACTGGGCCATTTTCAACTGTGTGGTGTGGGAAGATCCAGGTTTAGCCCCCTAGTGACCAAAAGTTACACATTATACCTTTAAAGGTGCATTGACATCAGGGCTACTTAACATGACCCTGAGGTAGGGAGGTGTGAATGTGCAACCCAATTCCATGTGCATCAAAGAAGAGTCCAGTCTACGTAAGAATATAGCTCTCAGTCAACCCAGTCTCATTCAAAAACGTGTAATACCTACGTTGGTCCACCGCGTAAAACGTAACCATTTCACAAAAACGCCTCTGAAATTGTAGTATTGCTATGTTTATTTTTCTCATTCATTTCTATGGACATACTTTAGATCACGTGACTGTCGAGATTTTCCCAGGCATGAATTTAATCATGGCGGACCTTCCTTCCCGTTACGGGCAAAATTGCAATATTTTAATATAGATTGTGCCTTTACCTTCGTTTTGATGACTTTTCTAGCGACAAATCTACACTTTATT